>NIVC01000536.1:112500-120000 GCA_002269645.1 Macrostomum lignano | reverse complement strand
ACCTCGATTTTGATGGCTCTGCATCAGTTTGACCAGCTGCAAGATGAGAACAGGGGCGACTTTGGAGATTATCTGGATGAGTTTCTTGATGGTGAGCGTTTTGGGGGCGAGGTTTTTCAGTAGGAATGTCGGGGGAGTGACTGGGAGAGTGAGCTGTCTGTGACTTTGGCAGTGCACGGGAGTGACTGGGAGAGTGAGCTGTTTGTGACATTGGCAGTTCATGGGAGTGACTGAGAGAGTGAGCTGTCTGTGACATTGGCAGTTTATGTGAGTGACTGAGAGAGTGAGCTGTCTGTGACATTGGTCAGTGCACGGGAGTGACTGGGAGAGTGAGCTGTCTGTGACATTGGCAGTTCATGGGAGTGACTGGGAGAGTGAGCTGTTTGTGACATTGGCAGTTCATGGGAGTGACTGGGAGAGTGAGCTGTCTGTGACATTGGCAGTTTATGTGAGTGACTGAGAGAGTGAGCTGTCTGTGACATTGGTCAGTGCACGGGAGTGACTGGGAGAGTGAGCTGTCTGTGACATTGGCAGCGCGCATGAGTGACTGGGAGAGTGAGCTGTCTGTGACATTGGCAGTTCATGGGAGTGACTGGGAGAGTGAGCTGTCTGTGATATTGGCAGTGCGCGGGAGTGACTTGGAGAGTGAGCTGTCTGTGACATTGGCAGTTCATGGGAGTGACTGGGAGAGTGAGCTGTTTGTGACATTGGTCAGCGCGTGAGTGACTGGGAGAGTGAGCTGTCTGTGACATTGGTCAGTGCACGGGAGTGACTGGGAGAGTGAGCTGTCTGTGACATTGGTCAGTGCACGGGAGTGACTGGGAGAGTGAGCTGTCTGTGACATTGGTCAGTGCACGGGAGTGACTGGGAGAGTGAGCTGTCTGTGACTTTGGTCAGTGCGTGAGTGACTGGGAGAGTGAGCTGTCTGTGACATTGGTCAGTGCGTGAGTGACTGGGAGAGTGAGCTGTCTGTACATTGGTCAGCGCGTGAGTGACTGGGAGAGTGAGCTGTCTGTGACACTGGTCAGTGCGTGAGTGACTGGGAGAGTGAGCTGTCTGTGACTTTGGTCAGTGCGTGAGTGACTGGGAGAGTGAGCTGTCTGTACATTGGTCAGCGCGTGAGTGACTGGGAGAGTGAGCTGTCTGTACATTGGTCAGCGCGTGAGTGACTGGGAGAGTGAGCTGTCTGTGACACTGGTCAGTGCGTGAGTGACTGGGAGAGTGAGCTGTCTGTGACATTGGCAGTGCGCATGAGTGACTGGGAGAGTGAGCTGTCTGTGACATTGGCAGTGCGCATGAGTGACTGGGAGAGTGAGCTGTCTGTGACGATATCGTCTGTAGTCTCAATCTCGCCGCCTGCTACCTGAGACTATCGCCAGCCAATGAAGATGGCTGAGGCTGAGTTGTCCCCTCACGCAGCTGTTTCCCCATCGAATCCTTCCCATCTCATACCTGTGCCCGCTGCGCCGTTAAAAGCATTCTGACCGGATCAACAAAGGCGGCGCCCCTGTCTGACTTGCTGTGGCAGCTTTTGGTATCCAAATGAGGCTATGGGATATCTTTGTGAGCCTCCCTTCCCCTCTGGTGCTTACTTTTCTCCTCTTCCTCTCTTTTAACTCCTGTCTTCTGCTTAAATTCTAAATTCCCTTTGATGCCTCATCTGGGTCAGCTTTCAAAATGTACTTTTGTAGTCTTTTAAGCTTGACGACAGGCTTTGTTGTTTCTTCAAGTCGTCCCCGCTTTGTAATAAGGCTTCGCGAATTCTTGTGCTCGGTCATACGAGTACTTCGGTACGCATTTCTCAGGAACTGAAATTCAATATTTCATGAGTTCTAATCCTTATGAAAAAGTGACTATAGTTGTCTCAGAGTTAAAATAGATTGAGCGTATCAGAGTTACATCGATTTTCGACACATATCGGGAATTCATTGTGGGACTAGTTGCTGTTATCTGTTGGCTGGTGTCGTGACAGAGGAAAGTTCACTTCATGAACACTCACCGCTCTCCCCGCTCTTCCCGCTCTCACCGCTCTCCCCGCTCTCCCGGCTCTCCCCGCTCTTCCCGCTCTCCCCGCTCTCCCCGCTCTTCCCACTCTCCCCGCTCTTCCCGCTCTCCCCGCTCTTCCCGCTCTCCCCGCTCTCCCCGCTCTTCCCGCTGTCACCGCTCTCCCCGCTCTCCTCGCTCTCCCCGCTCTCCCCGCTCTCCCCGCTCTCCCCGCTCTCCCCGCTCTCCTCGCTCTCCCCGCTCTCCCCGCTCTCCCCGCTCTCCCCGCTCTCCCCGCTCTCCCCGCTCTCCACTCTCTCCTTCCGGTCTCTCCACTCTCCACTCTCTCTTTCCGCTCTCTCTACTCTCTCCTTCCGGTCTCTCCACTCTCCACTCTCTCTTTCCGCTCTCTCTACTCTCTCCTTTCGCTCTCTCCCCTCTCTCTTCCGCTCTCTCCATTCTCTCTTTCCGCTCCCTCGCCTCTCTCTTCCGCTGTCCCCACTCTCTCCTTCCGCTCTCTCCACTATCTCCTTCCGCTCTCTACACTCTCCCTTCCGCTCTCTCCATTCTCTCTTTCCGCTCTCTACTCTCTCTTCCGCTCTCTCCACTCTCTCTTCCGCTGTCCCCACTCTCTCCTTCCGCTCTCTCCACTCTCTCCTTCCGCTCTCTCTACTCTCTCTTCCGCTCTCTCCACTCTCTCTTCCGCTCTCTCCCCTCTCTCCTTCCGCTCTCTCTACTCTCTCTTCCGCTCTCTCCACTCTCTCTTCCGCTGTCCCCACTCTCTCTCTTCCGCTCTCTCCACTCTCTCCTTCCGCTCTCCCCCCTCTCTCGTCCGCTCTCTCCTTTCTCTCTTTCCGCTCTCTCTACTCTCTCTTCCGCTCTCTCCACTCTCTCTTCCGCTCTATCCATTCTCTCTTTCCGCTGTCCCCACTCTCTCCTTCCGCTCTCTCCACTCTCTCCTTCCGCTCTCTACTCTCTCTTTCCGCTCTCTCCACTCTCTCCTTCCGCTCTCTCCACTCTCTCTTCCGCTCTCTACTCTCTCTTTCCGCTCTCTCCACTTTCTCCGTTCTCTCCATTCTCTCCTTCCGCTCCCTCCACTCTGTATATCCGCTCTCTCCTTTCTCCTCCCTGTCTTCTTCCTGCCATTCTTCCCCACTCTCCTCTTTACTTTGCCCATAATCGCAGCTACTTACGCTCGTAGCTCATAAAGCGTCTCAAATCCTTATCTCGATAATCAAGTCAGCGGTCCCAGCTGATAATCTGATATTTCACACGCCGCTCTAATACGCATCTGACAATGTATTCCAATGTATATCTGCTTAATAATTCCCTCCGCCCGCTAGCAGCCGCCCACACTGACGACAAAAAATCGAACACAGGAGATATTTCCTGTTTGCTAAAAGTTCGTCTCTTCTCCAGACACAGCTCAGACCGCAATGCGAGTGTCTGGGAGTCTTTCTTACCTGCCGTGACCGCTCCAGTCTGATGGACATTCGGTCGAAAAAGAATTCAAAATTATCGATTCTAACATTGATCGGCGCCCGAAAATTGGGTACGCGGGATTTCCTAGAAACTGCTTTCTTAGAAAATCTATTTTGAAATTTACGCCGAAAACAACCGTAAAGCTTAGATATAGAACTGTTCGATGCATAGCACCGAGCCTACATGCAAGTGGAAGTTATATATGATATATTTTATAAACAACCAAAGAGGAGACTGGATCCAAGGACCACTAGAAGTTACCGTTCAGTCTAGTGGTCCTTGACTCGATCACGTCAAGTGACCCAGCTCTAATGAACAGTGCAGGAGGGCTCGATCGGGTCACGTGATATAGTTTAAATGTACAGAGCCGGAGGGCTCGATCGTGTCACGTGATACAGTTTAAATGTACAGTGCAGGAGGGCTTGATCGTGTCACATGATACAGTTTAAATGTACAGTGCAGGAGGGCTTGATCGTGTCACGTGATACAGTTTAAATGTACAGTGCAGGAGGGCTCGATCGTGTCACGTGATACAGTTTAAATGTACAGTGCAGGAGGGCTCGATCGTGTCACGTGATACAGTTTAAATGCACAGTGCAGGAGGCTCGATCGTGTCACGTGATAGATTTGCCAAAAAAGGATTGCAATATATCTGATACTTGCGGGTAGAGAAACCACAAATTTGTTTGAAAATAAAAACTGTCAGCACAAAATCTGATTTACTGAAACGTTTCACCTGCAGTCTAGGCGGCTGAAGATCGTTAGGGCTTCATCACCTCTATTCAACTCAAATAAGCGGATTAGCGTTGTGCTCGCACTTAATTTTCCTGGGAGATTAGCGGTCGTAAAACAGGCCGGACAATATCGGCCGCTTGCTTCCCAAAAGCTGCTCGAGTGACTGCCAAGGAGCTGCTTGCAGTGTCCGAGTGCCTGATTTAATGCGCGCTGGCTGACCCCGTCAATCAGGGAAATGGTCCTCTCGAATGTGAGAGCGTAATTTAACCAACACAGCGCTTGGGGTGTCCGGATTGATTGCTCCTTCTCCTTCCCTTCCCCCATCTCAGCTCTCCCCACTCTCCTCTCTTCTCCTCTGTCCTCCCTCCTCTTTATTCTTTTCTCTCTCCTCTCTCCTCTCTCATGTCTCCTCTCTTTTCTTTCCTGTCTCCTCTCTCCTCTTTCCTATCTCATCTCTTCTCTCTCCTGTGTCCTCTCTCCTCTCTTCTGTGTCCTCTCTCCTCTCTCCTCTTTCCTCTCTTCTCTCTCCTGTCTTCTCTCTCCTGTCTCCTGTCTCCTCTTTCCTATCTCATCTCTTCTCTCTCCTGTGTCCTCTCTCCTCTCTCCTCTTTCCTCTCTTCTCTCTCCTCTCTTCTCTCTCCTGTCTTCTTTCTCCTGTCTCCTCTCTCCTCTCTCGTCTCTCCTCTTTCCTCTCTTCTCTCTCCTGTCTTCTCTCTCCTGTCTCCTCTATTCTTTCTTCTGTCTCCTCTCTCCTCTTTCCTGTCTCCTCTCTCCTCTTTCCTGTCTCCTCTCTCCTCTTTCCTATCTCATCTCTCCTCTTTCCTATCTCATCTCTTCTCTCTCCCGTCTCCTCTCTCCTCTTTCCTGTCTCCTCTCTCCTCTTTCCTATCTCATCTCTTCTCTCTCTCCTGTGTCCTCTCTCCTCTCTCCTGTGTCCTCCTCTCTCCTCTCTCTTCTCTCCTCTTTCCTCTCTTCTCTCTCCTGTCTTCTCTCTCCTGTCTCCTCTCTCCTCTTCCCTGTCTCCTGTCTCCTGTCTCCTCTCTCCTCTCCCCCATCTCATTCAATTCTCTCCTCAGCTTCTATCTTCAGCGCAATTCTAAAGGCCAGAGCAGTTTGATGATCAATAGATTCGAGCTTAGCGCGTTGCACTCTAGAATCTCCAAGCAAATTTTTGTACTAAAATAATCCAAAATGCCATCGCGGCATCGGGCCAACTCTCCCGCGAAATCCAAGGCTTTAATCCCCTGCCTTGCAACGCCTTCCTGTCGGCTGAGACGCTGCGGACTTCTCCCAGTTAAATGGAATTTTTTCTGAGAGTTTCGGCTTGCTCCGGGATATCCAAGCCTCTCTGGCTGGGGATATGCGAATAAAAATAAATGAATAAAAAATCGGGAAACTGGGATTGTCTGGCGGTGTGAGGGAGCTTGGGATGACAATCGGTGCCCTGGAGGGATGATTGGGTTGATGAGGCAGAACTGAGACTGGGGCGACCTCACGGGCTGCTGTAAGGGAAGAAAAATGCCAGAGTTCAGAGTGGGTGACAGCTGTTTCAGACACATGATTTCCGAAGCGATAACTGGGAGTAGAGTTAGAGAAGTGGAGAGATGGAGAGAAGTAGAGAGGGGGAAAAGTAGAGAGAGGGGAGAAGTAGAGGGAGGGGGAGAAGTAGAGGAAGGGGGAGAAGTGGAGAGGGTGAGAAGTAGAGTTCTACTTCTACTTCAATGAGAGTTCTACTTCTACTTCAATGAGAGTTCTACTTCTACTTCAATGAGAGTTCTACTTCTACTTCAATGAGAGTTCTACTTCTACTTCAATGAGAGTTCTACTTCTACTTCAATGAGAGTTCTACTTCTACTTCAATGAGAGTTCTACTTCAATGAGAGTTCTACTTCTACTTTAATGAGAGTTCTACTTCTACTTTAATGAGAGTTCTACTTCTACTTTAATGAGAGTTATACTTCTACTTTAATGAGAGTTCTACTTCTACTTTAATGAGAGTTATACTTCTACTTTAATGAGAGTTCTACTTCTACTTTAATGAGAGTTCTACTTCTACTTTAATGAGAGTTCTACTTCTATTTATTTAGAGTTCTACTTCTACTTTAATGAGAGTTCTACTTCTACTTTAATGAGAGTTCTACTTCTACTTTAATGAGAGTTCTACTTCTACTTTAATGAGAGTTCTACTTCTACTTTAATGAGAGTTCTACTTCTACTTTAATGAGAGTTCTACTTCTACTTAAATGAGAGTTCTACTTCTACTTAAATGAGAGTTCTACTTCTACTTTAATGAGAGTTATACTTCTACTTTAATGAGAGTTCTACTTCTACTTTAATGAGAGTTCTACTTCTACTTTAATGAGAGTTCTACTTGTACTTAAATGAGAGTTCTACTTCTACTTTAATGAGAGTTCTTCTTCTACTTTAATGAGAGTTCTACTTCTACTTTAATGAGAGTTATACTTCTACTTTAATGAGAGTTCTACTTCTACTTTAATGAGAGTTATACTTCTACTTTAATGAGAGTTCTACTTCTACTTTAATGAGAGTTCTACTTCTATTTATTTAGAGTTCTACTTCTACTTTAATGAGAGTTCTACTTCTACTTTAATGAGAGTTCTACTTCTATTTATTTAGAGTTCTACTTCTACTTTAATGAGAGTTCTACTTCTACTTTAATGAGAGTTCTACTTCTACTTTAATGAGAGTTCTACTTCTACTTTAATGAGAGTTCTACTTCTACTTTAATGAGAGTTCTACTTCTACTTAAATGAGAGTTCTACTTCTACTTAAATGAGAGTTCTACTTCTACTTTAATGAGAGTTATACTTCTACTTTAATGAGAGTTATACTTCTACTTTAATGAGAGTTCTACTTCTACTTTATTGAGAGTTATACTTCTACTTCAATAAGAGTTCTAATTCTACTTTAATGAGAGTTATACTTCTACTTTAATGAGAGTTCTACTTCTACTTCAATGAGAGTTCTACTTCTACTTTAATGAGAGTTCTACTTCTACTTTATTGCGAGTTATACTTCTACTTCAATAAGAGTTCTACTTCTACTTTAATGAGAGTTATACTTCTACTTTAATGAGAGTTCTACTTCTACTTCAATGAGAGTTCTACTTCTACTTCAATGAGAGTTCTACTTCTACTTCAATGAGAGTTCTACTTTTACTTCAATGAGAGTTCTACTTCTACTTCAATGAGAGTTATACTTCTACTTTATTGAGAGTTATACTTCTACTTTAATGAGAGTTATACTTCTACTTCAATGAGAGTTCTAATTCTACTTTAA
>NIVC01000536.1:52500-107500 GCA_002269645.1 Macrostomum lignano | reverse complement strand
GCGGGCTGGGGGCCATTAATGCCAGCCTCTTGTCCAGGCCTGGCAGAGACAGATGAGGCCCGAGTTACCAGTGGTTCCGCCACCCTAATTAGGCCGGCGATATCCGTATGATTAGGCTGGTGGCGGATCCCCTCGCATCAGAGTTCGATTTCGCTTCGCTTGGTCAATTGGATTTCTTTCTTGGAGTTGGTCTATGCTGAATCATGTGCTCACGAGCGCCTGTCTACAAGGCGATGAGAGATTCAGTCACGATAGATGATAGATGGGTATAGAAATAATACTAACCACTGCAAAGTAGCCCAGGTGTGGCGCCCCCTGTCAAAGGAAATGGCGCCCCCTGTGAACGAAAATGGCGTCCCTTGTCAAAGAAAATGGCGCGCCTGTGAACGAAAATGGCGCCCCTATCAAAGGAAAAGGCGCCCCTTTTCAAAGGAAATGGCGCCCCTTGTCAAAGGACATGGCGCCCCTATCAAAAGACATGGCGCTTCTTGTCAAAGGAAATGGCGCCCCTTATCAAAGGAAATGGCGCCCCTATCAAAGGACATGGCGCTTCTTGTCAAAGGAAATGGCGCCCCTTGTCAACGGAAATGGCGCTTCTTGTCAAAGGAAATGGCGCCCCTTGTCAACGGAAATGGCGCTTCTTGTCAAAAGAAATGGCGCCCCTTGTCAACGGAAATAGCGCTTCTTGTCAAAGGAAATGGCGCTTCTTGTCAAAGGAAATGGCGCCGCCATAAACGGAGATCCCTAATGGAAGATCCTGGCCACGTGCCTGTTGACTCACTAATGACTAGCAAATGCTTAGCTTCAGTGCCGCGTGGCAGCGTGTGTTGGGGGGGGGGGCACGGATGGGTTTGGACCTCGCCACTTCCCCACTTAATTATTATCTTGCTGGCTACGAGCCAACTGCATCGCCTGAACACTGAGAAGTCTGCTTGGCGCTTTCTGATTATTGCAGATCAGCGCCTCGCCAAGACAATCAAGAGCATCTCTGTGGTGGACAGCGAAGGCCTCATCACTGACAACAGTTGGCTGTGTACCATGTGAGTTCGAAGCGTTTGATATACGCAACAACATTAGCAACTACAAAAAGAACAACAACAAGGACAACAACATCAACAACATCAACAACATTAACAACATCAACAACAACAACATCAACAACATCAACAACATCAACATCAACAACATCAACAACATCAACAACATCAACAACATCAACAACATCAACGTCAACAACATCAACAACATCAACAACATCAACATCAACAACATCAACAACATCAACATCAACAACATCAACAACATTAACAACATCAACAACAACAACATAAACAATATCAACAACATCAACAACAACATCAACAACATCAACAACATTAACAACATCAACAACAACAACATCAACAACATCAACAACATCAACAACATCAACATCAACAACATCAACAACACCAACAACAACAACATCAACAACATCAACAACATCAACATCAACAACATCAACAACATTAACAACATCAACAACAACAACATAAACAACATAAACAACATCAACAACATCAACATCAAGAACATTAACAACATCAATAACATTAACAACATCAACAACATCAACAACATCAACATCAACAACATTAACAATATATCAACAATATCAACATCAACAACACCAAGAGCATTAACAACATCAACAAAATCAACAACATTAACAACAATAGCAACAACAACAACAACAACAGAAACAAAAGCAACAACAACGACAACAACAACAACAATAACATCAACAACACCAACAGCATTAACAACATCAACAAAATCAACAACAATAGCAAAAACAAGAACAACAACAGCAGCAGAAACAACATCAACAACAACATCAGCAATATCAACAACAACAACATCACCGTCAACCTGCTGTTCGAGCCAGTTTCTATTGCTATAACAATTGCTATTGTTATAGCAATTTCCCTATGCAGTTCTGTTAGTTTAATGATGATAACACTACCTAACCAACCCTCACGCAACCGGACTTGCTCAACAGGTGCTCGCTAAACGGAGTCCAAAAGCGCCACGTGGCCATAGCGAGACTGAGCACCCCGGTGAATCTCGGCCGCTCGTCCGAGGGCGTCAGTTTCATCCTGCTGGTGGTGACACCCACAAAAGAGGTGAGCGAGGGGATCGGGGATGGGAGATGAAGGGATGGGAGATCAAGAGATGGGAGATCAAGGGATGGGGGATCAAGGGATGGGAGATCAAGGGATGGGAGATCAAGGGATGGGGGATCAAGGGATGGGAGATCAAGGGATGGGAGATCAAGGGATGGGAGATCAAGGGATGGGAGATCAAGGGATGGGAGATCAAGGGATGGGAGATCAAGGGATGGGAGATCAAGGGATGGGAGATCAAGGGATGGGGGATCAAGGGATGGGAGATCAAGGGATGGGAGATCAAGGGATGGGGGATTAAGGGATGGGAGATCAAGGGATGGGAGATCAAGGGATGGGAGATCAAGGGATGGGAGATCAAGGGATGGGAGATCAAGAGATGGGAGATCAAGGGATGGGAGATCAAGGGATAAGAGATGAAGGGATGGGAGATCAAGGGATAAGAGATGAAGGGATAAGAGATGAAGGGATGAGAGATGAAGGGATAAGAGATGAAGGGATAAGAGATGAAGGGATGGGAGATGAAGGGATGGGAGATCAAGGGATAAGAGATGAAGGGATGGGAGATCAAGGGATGGGAGATGAAGGGATGGGAGATCAAGGGATGGGAGATCAAGGGATAGGAGATCAAGGGATGGGAGATGAAGGGATGGGAGATCAAGGGATGGGAGATGAAGGGATGGGAGATCAAGGGATGGGAGATCAAGGGATAGGAGATCAAGGGACAGGAGATGAAGGGATGGGAGATCAAGGGATGGGAGATCAAGGGATGGGAGATGAAGGGATGGGAGATGAAGGGATGGGAGATCAAGGGATAAGAGATGAAGGGATGGGAGATGAAGGGATGGGAGATGAAGGGATGGGAGATGAAGGGATGGGAGATGAAGGGATGGGAGATCAAGGGATGGGAGATCAAGGGATGGGAGATCAAGGGATGGAGACGCAATGATTGAGAGAAAAAAGCAGATTTTGTGAAAAAAGAGCTCACTGGATCGCTGCAGAAAGGCACCAAGAGCGACATCGAACTGGGCAGGACGTTCGCCACCATCCTGGCTGACAGCGAGTTCCGGCAGAAGCTGCTGCTGGCCGAGACCGAGTCCGAGTTCAAGGAGATGCTGCAGGGCCACGCACACGAGCTCGGAGAGGAGCAGAAAATCTACAGGCGGAAGAGTCTGCGAACTAAGGACTTCATGTCTCAGGCATTCAACTATGTGAGCGGCGCTGCGGCTCTACTCTACTCCCCACTCTACTCCCACTCTACTCCCACTCTACTCACGATTCTACTCCCACTCTACTCCCACTCTACTCCCACTCTACTCCCTACTCTACTTCCACTCTACTCCCACTCTACTCCCACTCTACTCCCACTCTACTCCCACTCTACTCCCACTCTACTCCCCATTCTACTCCCCACTCTAATCCCCACTATACTCCCCTCTCTACTCCCACTCTACTCTCTACCAATGAAGCTACCCTCTCTATCAATAAAACTACCCTCTATTCCCATTAAGCTGCCCTTTCTACCAATGAAGCACCCTCTCTACCAATGAAGCTACCCTCTCTACGAATGAAGCTACCCTCTCTACCAATAAAGCTGCCCTCTCTACCAATGAAGCTACCCTCTCTACCAATGAAGCTACCCTCTCTACCAATGAAGCTACCCTCTCTACCAATGAAGCTACCCTCTCTACCAATGAAGCTACCCTCTCTACCAATGAAGCTACCCTCTCTACCAATGAAGCTACCCTCTCTACGAATGAAGCTACCCTCTCTACCAATGAAGCTACCCAACTCAATCTACCCCAGGAGAGCAGCTGGCCCATCTGCAATGGCATCCGAGCGGACTTGAAGCGCCGACTTTCGCACTACCTTTCCGACTTCATTGACGGTAAATTTGATCTAAAAAATTTCCAAGTCGAACGAAGGACTAGGCTAAATTGTCAAAACTGAATTTTTTATCACACGCCTTTGGCAGCCTTCCGCGACAACAAAACCATCAGGAAAGTGGTGACTACTGTCATCTTCTTGTACTTCGCCTGTCTCATGCCCTGCATCGCATTCGGTGTGCTCAACAACAGCCTCACCAACGGCTACATCAGTGAGTCGTTTGGACTTTTCGCCTTTCAATTCGTGCGGACACTCTTCTTGTCACTATCGTAGTCTTATTGTCACTCTTGTGCTCTTATTGTCACTCTTGCAGTCTTCTTGTCACTCTCGTAGTCTTCTTGTTACTCTCGTAGTCTTCTTGTCACTCTTGTGCTCTTATTGTCACTCTTGCAGTCTTATTGTCGCTCTCGTAGTCTTCTTGTCACTCTCGTAGTCTTCTTGTCACTCTTGTGCTCTTCCTTTCACTCTTGCAGTCTTCTTTTAACTTTTGCAGTCTTCTTGTCACCCTTGCGGTCTTCTTGTCACTCTCGCAGTCTTCTATTCACTCTGGCAGTCTTCTTGTCACTCTCGCAGTCTTCTATTCACTCTGGCAGTCTTCCAGTCATTCCCCACGACCAGACTTCTCATATGAAATCAATCAACATGTTTCTCTCTAAGTGAATAATAAAAAACGAGAACCCAAAGCACTGGCTAAACTATCCCATCTTCGCCACCTCACAGCGGTGCACAGGGTGATTCTCTCCCAATGCATTGGCGGCGTCACATTCGCTCTGTTTGGCGGCCAACCTTTGATCATCATGCTGACCACGGCCCCGCTGGCGCTGTACACTCGCAGTGAGTCCGTCCGCTCAAAGGGGAATCTCCTTTGTTGAATAATTTCCTTATTAGCAAATATTTCTATTCTAATTTCAATTTTAGAGGTTTTCCGCTGAGATTCGACCGGGAATTCCCTTGAACAGTATAATGGGAATCCCCCTAGTATCGAGATTTCCATGGATACGGCTGCGAATCCATTAATATGATTGGGATTCTTTGCGCAGGGATTTCCCCACATAGCTACTGCAAGGAATTTCCCGATATCGGGATGGGATTCCCTTGGAAATCTTCTGGGGATTTCCCTAGATTTACTCAGGGATTCCCCACATACATGTAGCTACTTCTAGGAATTTCCTGATAACGGGATATAATTCCCTTGGATTCGGCTTGGGATTTCCCTAGATTTGCGCAGGGATTCCCCAAATAGCTACTGCTAGGAGTTTCCCGATAACGGGATGGGATTCCCTTAGATTCGGGATTTATTTCCATTGACACGAGGTGTATGATTTGAGATTATATGAATTTGCCGGGATTTCCCCGGAGAAACTTGGGGTTTCCTTATGTGCAATTGTCAGTTTCCCGACATTCAATTGTCAGAATCCCGACATGCAATTGTCAATTGTCAATTGTCAATATACATTGAAGATTATGTGCGAAATACAAGGCGGGACTTTCAAATTCACACTTGTACTATTTCTGCTTCTGTTTCTCCTTCTGTTTCTGCTTCTAATAAGCAAAGCTGGGCTCCACTCCTTCGCAGACTGGGGTCAGAAAAGTCCATCTGACATATTTATTAGGCATTTGAGAAATTTTTGCTACGAGTATTGTGGGCATCCTTAAACTTGAGTGAGTCAAATATGACCGGATGTTGCTTCTTTGCTCTGCATTAGCTCGCACTTGAATGAGTTCTAGTTCCTGTTTGAGAGGCTTTACGAGCTTAATGATTGACTGCCTTAGCCTTCAATTTTTTGCCAGACGTATGGAATTTAAAGGATTCTAAGAAATATAGAATTAGCCTTAAATGCAAGTAATTAATTTTAGATGCAAGTTAAATGCAAGTAAAGTAGATCAGATAAGCACAGGTACACCAATCAGATAAGGACAGGTACACCAATCAGATAAGCACAGGTACACCAATCAGATAAGCACAGGTACGCCAATCAGATAAGCACAGGTACACCAATCATTTAAGCACAGGTACACCAATCAGATAAGCACAGGTACACCAATCATATAAGCACAGGTACACCAATCAGATAAGCACATGTACACCAGTCAGATAAGCACAGGTACACCAATCAGATAAGCACAGGTACACCAATCAGATAAGCACAGGTACACCAATCAGATAAGCACATGTACACCAATCAGATAAGCACAGGTACACCAATCAGATAAGCACAGGTACACCAGTCAGATAAGCACAGGTACGCCAATCAGATAAGCACAGGTACACCAATCAGATAAAGACATACAGACATAAAAGAAGACAAAACTACAATGGGCATTCATCAGTGTGAATAAGAGTACACTGGAATGGGAGAAAAATTAGGGGAACACTTCGTAGTCATAATAGGAAGAGTTTTCTGAATAATTGATGAAGTCCGAGCCCAGTACCACCTCTTGATAATTTGACAATTTCATTTTTCTATCTGCACTGGGCGCTCTGTTCGTCAGACTTTTTCGCCATAATCTGTCAATAAAAGTCCAACGTGCTCTCTCTCTGCTCTCAGCTCTCAGCCGGCACTGCTCAACTGCATGGCTTCCGAAGCAAAGTGTGGAATTGAAAAACAGACAAGTCTCACAGTTGCAGACAGACTTCTCAAACACAGACAGACTAAGGGTGGGTGAGGGAAGCTGAGTTGGAAGCCTCATCGTGAGACGCGACCATTTGCATTCAAATTGCCTGCCTCTGCGCTGGCTCTGACAGGCCAGTCTGCCTGAGCTCAGCTCCGCAGGAGAACAGGGACTTCAGGACTCTTTTCAAAGCCGCTATTTTGTACTTTTAAAGCTAGCGATATTTTCCTTTCGACATCCGCAATGGTGTTCTGAAATTCCGAACCCGCTGAGCTCCTCAAAGTGCACTCAAGACAACCGAAAATCCAAAACCGCCGCCAACAACCCCCCACCGCAGTAATTTTCGAACTCAGCCAAAATCACGGCTTGGATTTTTTCGCCTTCTTCGGCTGGGTTGGCGTCTTCAATGCGGCCCTGCTGCTGCTCTACGCTGTGCTGGACCTCAGCAAGCTGATGCGCTGGTCCACCCGCAGCACTGAGGAGATCTTCGCCATGTTCATCTCGGTGGCCTTCACCGTGGGAGCCGTGAAGAGCGTCTATGGCAGTGAGTGGGGCAGACAGACAGACAGACAGGCACTAAGGCGGATACTAAGACAGACACTAAGACAGACACTAAGACAGACACTAAGGCAGATACTAAGACAGACACTAAGACAGACACTAAGACAGATACTAAGGCAGACACTAAGACAGATACTAAGGCAGACACTAAGACAGATACTAAGGCAGACACTAAGACAGACACTAAGACAGATACTAAGGCAGACACTAAGACAGATACTAAGGCAGACACTAAGACAGATACTAAGGCAGACACTAAGACAGATACTAAGGCAGATACTAAGGCAGACACTAAGACAGATACTAAGGCAGACACTAAGACAGATACTAAGGCAGACACTAAGACAGATACTAAGGCAGACACTAAGACAGATACTAAGGCAGACACTAAGACAGACACTAAGACAGACACTAAGACGGATACTAAGACAGACACTAAGACAGACACTAAGGCAGATACTAAGGCAGACACTAAGGCAGACACTAAGGCAGACACTAAGGCAGACACTAAGACAGACACTAAGACGGATACTAAGACAGACACTAAGACAGACACTAAGACAGATACTAAGGCAGACACTAAGACAGATACTAAGGCAGACACTAAGACAGATACTAAGGCAGACACTAAGACAGACACTAAGACAGACACTAAGACGGATGCTAAGACAGACACTAAGACAGACACTAAGGCAGACACTAAGGCAGACACTAAGGCAGACACTAAGGCAGACACTAAGGCAGACACTAAGACAGACACTAAGACGGATACTAAGACAGACACTAAGACAGACACTAAGACAGACAGACAGGCACTAAGGCAGATTTACAATTTGAATAATCTAGAAGGGCATATAAAAATCCTCTCCAGATTTCGACACCTACTACTGTGATGGAAACGGAGGCGCCGAAACCAACGGCGGCAACTTGACTTCCGGCTCGGACAAGTGGGGTCCAAACCTGACTCTGGATAGCCAATCAGCATTGAATGGGAGCAGCTCAGTCGGCCAAAAACAGCAGAACTGCCAGAGAGACGTCAGCATCCTGTTTCTGCTTCTGTGCATTGGCACCGTGTTTCTGTCCATGTACCTGCTCAACTTCACCAAGACGTAATTATACGATGGATTGCTAATCTAGCCAACATCATATGTGAAGGAATAGAATGGATTGCTAATCTAGCCAACATCATATGTGAAGGAATAGAATGGATTGCTAATCTAACCAACATCATATGTGAAGGAATAGAATGGATTGCTAATCTAGCCAACGTCATATGTGAAGGAATAGAATGGATTGCTAATCTAACCAACATCATATGTGAAGGAATAGAATGGATTGCTAATCTAGCCAAAATCATATGTGAAGGAATAGAATGGATTGCTAATCTAGCTAACGTCATGTGTGAAGGAATAGAATGGATTGCTAATCTAGCCAACGTGGATCATTGCATCGAATTAATATTTTTAATCTATCGGACAAATGAAAAGTCAATGCGAAAAAAGAGATTTCTCTTAATCTGATATCTTTTCGGTTGGGAAATTTCAAGCTCAATCCCGAGTCCCAGCAACATTCTGTCAGGCTGATCCCCCAGAGCTGGTTTGCTAATCTCCCCCCCCCCCGGCTCCCTCCAAAAATCTGACAGGCAATCTCCTGGGCGGATCAAAAATCCCTGACTAATCGCACCGGGATGCCATCCATTATTGTCATTCGGCCCTTCTTCTCCCCTCCAACTACCTTCGAGTTGCAATTAGTCCCAGTTAGATTTAGAAATTCGTGCTCGAAAGAGTGAGTCAGGACCGAAGGGGGGGGAGTGGAGAGAGAGAGAGCTGCCTGACGCCCGCTGTGTGCACTCATTTCGCCAGGCCCTACTTGAACCGAGCCAAGCGAGAGCTCATGGCCGACTTCTCACTGCCGGTGTCCGTGCTGGCGATGTCGTTCGTCGGCACTTACCTGTTCAGGAATGTCCAGCGTGAGTTAAGAATCGATTTTTAATGCACTTTTGGCTGCCGCATTTGACGCCTTTTTCGCTCTCTTAACGCCTTCTGACAACATGTTTGACAACATTTTTAAAAACATTTAAAATTAGCAATTTCAAAGACAGACAGATAGAGAGCTCTCAATTTCTGAGGTTCCATTCATGTCGTATTCATAAGCCTGGACCACACTCTTTTTGTAGCTCCGTCGAAACGTCACACAAGAATGTACATTCAGATCGAAGAAAAGCAAGATTTGGGGGTAGGAAAACAAGCCACAATGTACATTGAATGTACATCCTAGCCGCGGCTAATTTAATCGCACAAGAAATCGAAACGTCACACAAGAATGTACATTCAGATCGAAGAAAAGCAAGATTTGGGGGTAGGAAAACAAGCCACAATGTACATTGAATGTACATCCTA
Organism: Macrostomum lignano; assembly: GCA_002269645.1. NCBI lineage: Eukaryota > Metazoa > Platyhelminthes > Macrostomidae > Macrostomum > Macrostomum lignano. The sequence continues at coordinate 97,875 of NIVC01000536.1, read as the reverse complement.
GCCGCGGCTAATTTAATCGCAAGGCGGGGTGAGGGGGATCGCGGGGAGCTACCCGCGGAGCATTGCACGGACTAGGACGGGGGCTGCACTGGACTAGTCCTTACCCCTCACCCCTCACCCCTCACCCCTCACCCCTCACCCCTCACTCCTCACCCCTCACCCCTCACCCCTCACCCCTCACTCCTCACCCCTCACCCCTCACTCCTCATCCCTCACCCCTCACCCCTCACACCTCATCCCTCACCCCTCACCCCTCACCCCTCACACCTCACCCCTCACCCCTCACCCCTCACCCCTCACCCCTCACCCCTCACCCCTCACTCCTCATCCCTCACCCCTCACCCCTCACACCTCATCCCTCACCCCTCACCCCTCACCCCTCACCCCTCACCCCTCACTCCTCACCCCTCACACCTCACCCCATCACCCCTCACTCCTCACCCCTCACCCCTCACCCCTCACCCCTCACCCCTCACCCCTCACTCCTCACCCCTCACCCCTCACCCCTCACTCCTCATCCCTCACCCCTCACCCCTCACCCCTCACACCTCACCCCTCACCCCTCACCCCTCACACCTCACCCCTCACCCCTCACCCCTCACCCCTCACCCCTCACCCCTCACTCCTCATCCCTCACCCCTCAACCCTCACACCTCATCCCTCACCCCTCACCCCTCACCCCTCACACCTCACCCCTCACCCCTCACCCCTCACCCCTCACCCCTCACACCTCACCCCTCACACCTCACCCCTCACCCCCCACCCCTCACCCCTCACCCCTCACCCCTCACCCTCACCCCTCACTCCTCATCCCTCAACCCTCACCCCTCACCCCTCACAACTCACCCCTCACCCCTCACCCCTCACACCTCACCCCTCACCCCTCACCCCTCACCCCTCACCCCTCACCCCTCACTCCTCATCCCTCACCCCTCACCCCTCACACCTCGACCCTCACCCCTCACCCCTCACACCTCACCCCTCATCCACCAAACTAGGTGGGTAATTTTACGTTACTGGAATCTCTATCTAGCTCGTAGTCAGCGGCCGTTAGGTATCGTAGAGTGTTAAGATAAGCGAATCGCGGCACCCCCAATCCCGCAGTGGAAAAGTTCTCGTGCCTGCCCTACATCCAGCTGGAGTTCGTGATTGCCAGACCCCTGCCAGGCCTGGCCATTCTGGGCGCTTTCGGTTTGGCAATTCCGCTATCTATGCTGTTCTTCATGGAACAGAACATCAGCTCGGCTATGGTGAATTGTCCGGCCAACAAGTGAGAGATCTTATTTTGCTTGTCTGTGACCTTTGCTTGCAGGGCCGCGTATTTTGTTTGTTGTTGTTGTTATCAATAGAGTTTAGTTTGTATCTGAGATCGGCAAACTCCGGCCCGCGAAGCCTTGAGTCCTTGAAACTTCACAATAGCAATCCGGCCGCTCATGGTTCGTGTCTCTTTGCAGCTGTCTTCTCCTCTCTAATAATCTCTTCTCTTTTCTCTCCTCTCTCTTCTCTCCCCTCCTCTCTCTTCTCTCCTTTCATCTCTCCTTTCCTCTCTCCCTCCTATCTTCTCTCCTCTCTCATCTTCTCTCCTCACCTCCCCTCTTCTTTTCTCTCCTCTCCTCTCCTCTTTCCTCTCTCCTCTCTCTCTCTCCGCTCTGCTCTTCTATCTCTCTCTTCCCTTGCCTTTCCTTCCTCCTGTCCTCTCCTCTCTCTCCTCTTCTCTCCTCATCTCTCCTCTTCTTTTCTCTCCACTCCTCTCCCCTCCTATCTCCTCTCCTCCTATCTCTCTTCTCTCTTCTCTATTTTGTCTGACCCTCTCCTCTCTCTCCCCATCTGGCCCGCAATCATGCACTGGATTTTCTATCTTGGCCCTTGAGGTAAAAAACTTTGCCGACCCCATAGATAGACTACGCCTCCTCCAGGGAGTCACTTTTGACAATAATAATGTTGAACAATACTTGAGTCATTCTAAATAATTTAGCCCGAAGTTACAGAAGTAAACGGATGTTATCTGATACTTTCCGACCTACAGCTCGTTTCTAAGAAAGTCGAGGAGTAGCGTCCTTGTAATCGAACCTGGGCCGTCTATTTTCTTATTATTATCCAGGCTGCGCAAGGGTTCCGCTTATCACCTGGACCTCTTGACCGTGGCGCTGATGAACGGCGTCATGTCCTGTTTCGGCTTGCCCTGGGTGCACGGCGCCCTGCCGCACTCGCCGCTGCACGTGAAAGCTTTGGCCGACCTTGAGGAGCGAATCGACCTTGGCCAGCACGTGCACCAGAGGTGACCGGGGGCGGGGAGGCGGGCATTGGTTGGCAGTTGCTTCCAGACTGGGCTAGCTAACCACCTGTAAACCGCTGAAACAGACTACTCACCAATCTACGAGCTGGCCTAGTAATCTGCCAACTACCCAACCAATCTGCCAACTACCCAACCAATCTGCAAACTACCCAACCAATATGCCAACTACCCAACCAATATGCAAACTACCAAACCAATCTGCAAACTACCCAACCAATATGGAAGCTACCCAACTAATCTGCAAACTACCCAACCAATATGCAAGCTACCCAACTAATCTGCAAACTACCCAACCAATATGCAAGCTACCCAACCAATCTGCAAACTACCAAACTAATCTGCAAGCTACCCAACCAATCTGCAAACTACCCAACCAATATGCAAGCTACCCAACCAATCTGCAAACTACCCAACCAATATGCAAGCTACCCAACCAATCTGCAAACTACCCAACCAATATGCAAGCTACCCAACCAATCTGCAAACTACCAAACTAATCTGCAAGCTACCCAACCAATCTGCAAACTACCCAACCAATATGCAAGCTACCCAACCAATCTGCAAACTACCCAACCAATATGCAAGCTACCCAACTAATATGCAAACTACCCAACCAATCTGCAAACTACCCAACCAATGTGCAAGCTACTCAACCAATCTGCCAACTACCCAACCAATATGCAAACTACTCAACCAATCTGCAAGCTACCCAACCAATCTGCAAACTACCCAACCAATCTGCAAACTACCCAACCAATATGCAAGCTACCCAACCAATCTGCAAACTTACCCAACCAACTGCAAACTACCCTTGCCACCATTTCAGCGTCGTTCGAGTCCGCGAGACCCGGATCACCGGAGTTGTTTCAAATGTTCTGATCGGCCTGTCGCTGCTGATGTGCCCGGTGCCGCTCAGCTTCATCCCGGTCCCCGTGCTTGACGGCCTGTTCGTCTGCATGGCCATCACCGCCCTGTTCGACAACCAGCTGTTCGAACGGATCCTGCTGCTGTTTACTGAACAGGTAAACCGGGGGACAGGTGTTTGCAGTCAGAGGCATATAACAGGTATTAAAGCATCTAGGTCAGGGGGTCAACCGGCCCGCGAAGCCTCTCTATCCGGCCCTCGGGTCCTTTTAGACTTCACAATAGCAATCCGGCCTGCTCAAGGCTTTTGTCTGTTCTCAGCTCTCTTCTCTTACCTCTCTCCCTTCTCTCTCCCCTCTTCTCTTCCCCTCTTTTCTTATCTTATCTCTTCTCTCTTCTCTCTTCCCTCATCCCATCTCTAGCCCTTCCTCTCCCCTTTAATCTCTCATCTTCTATTCCTTCTTCCTTCCTCTCTCATCTGGCCCGCAGCCATAAGCTGGATTCTTTATCTGGCCTTTGATGCAAAACAATTTTCCCACCCCTGATCTAGTTATAAATAACTTAAACAGGTAACTAGAACAGGTAACTAGAACAGGTAACTAGAACAGGTAACTAGAACAGGTAACTAGAACAGGTAACTAGAACAGGTAACTAGAACAGGTAACTAGAACAGGTAACTAGAACAGGTAACTAGAACAGGTAACTAGAACAGGTAACTAGAACAGATAACTAGAACAGGTAACTAGAACAGGTAACTAGAACAGGTAACTAGAACAGGTAACTAGAACAGGTAACTAGAACAGGTAACTAGAACAGGTAACTAGAACAGGTAACTAGAACAGGTAACTAGAACAGGTAACTAGAACAGGTAACTAGAACAGGTAACTAGAACAGGTAACTAGAACAGGTAACTAGAACAGGTAACTAGAACAGGTACTAAAGTTTAAGCGCACTCCCATGATGCATCCCCAGGCCGCTTACCCACCGTCGCACTACCTGAGGCGGGTCCCGCAACGCAAGGTGCACATTTTCACCTGCCTGCAGCTGCTGCAACTCTTTGTCCTGTGCGCCCTTGGATTCAACAGCATCGCCTACGCCAAGCTCGGCTTCCCCGTCATCCTGTTTTTGCAGATGCCTGTCAGGTAAGGTCAACTGCCGGGGTGAACTATCGGTGCTTCGGCATCTTTACACTCAATTTGGCGCTTAGACACCCACTTTAGCGCTTAGACAGCCACATTGGCGCTTAAACACCCACACTGGCGCTTAGACACCCACACTGGCGCTTAGACAGCCACTTTGACGCTTAGACACCCACTTTAGCGCTTAGACAGCCACATTTGCGCTTAGACACCCACTTTAGCGCTTAGACACCCACATTGGCGCTTAGACACCCACTTTGGCGCTTAGACACCCACTTTGGCGCTTAGACACCCACTTTGGCGCTTAGACGCCTACTCTGGCGCTTAGACACCCACTTTGACGCTTAGACACCCACTTTAGCGCTTAAACAGCCACTTTTGCGCTTAAACACCCACATTGGCGCTTAGACACCCACATTGGCGCTTAGACACCCACTTTGACGCTTAGACACCCACTTTAGCGCTTAGACAGCCACATTTGCGCTTAGACACCCACTTTAGCGCTTAGACACCCACATTGGCGCTTAGACACCCACTTTAGCGCTTAGACACCCACATTGGCGCTTAGACACCCACTTTGGCGCTTAGACACCCACTTTGGCGCTTAGACACCCACTTTGGCGCATAGACACCTACTCTGGCGCTTAGACAGGTCTACTTTGGCGCTTAGACACCTACTTTGGCTCTTAGACATGTCTAATTTGGCGCTTAGACACCTACTTTGGCTCTTAGACATGTCTAATTTGGCGCTTAGGCACCTACTTTGGCTCTTAGACATGTCTAATTTGGCGCTTAGACACCTACTTTGGCTCTTAGACATGTCTAATTTGGCGCTTAGACACCCACATTGGCGTTTAGACACCCAATTTGGCAGCAAAATCAGCTCCCCAGCAACCAGGGGTCCTAACCATGTATCCTAATCTGTATCTGAATCATATATCTGCATAACCCCTACCTGACATTCCTAGGCACCTCCTCATACCAAAGCTAATTGATGAGAACTATCTGGATGCCCTGGACAAACCAATGTAACGGAGAAGCCAGCGCAAAGTCAGCCGCAAATATTTCAACAAAATCTAGCTAATAATTATTATCAACGAGCTGTGCCGCCCGATCGAATCCCGGCTTCATATTTTATTGTAGATTTTCCCTGAAAAATGAAAAATTGAAATCTTTGTATGTAGAAGCCATATGACATATGACATATGAAGCCGTATGACATATGACAGAAATCCTTTCAGGCATGACTGTGAAAGTGAATCAGTTAGCAACAAAAATTTAGTACAAATTCTGCTTTAAGTAGCAGATTGCAATAACTTTACATTTAAATTTGCTTCACAGATGCTTACAAGTAGTGTGTGTTGTCAATTATTTTGGTTCGATTTTCTTATAATTTTAACTCTTTGCTAAAGTGTATGCCATATTAGTCTGTTTGTGTTCCTGTCTGGCAGAATGTGTTAAGCCTGCCGACTCTGTACTTTTATTGTGAAAGTTGAACAAAAATAAAATGCCTGCATATATTATGAGAAACCTTGTGAGCAATATTTTCTATGAACCATTTGATTGGTTGATTTTTAGCTCTTCTTGTCCACTTTCTATGAGAAAGTAAAATTTTTTTAATCCATGGCTCAATCGCATCTCCTAACAGTCCTTTTGATCAACCCAGAGACAAACGTTTTTAGTATAGTGGACTAGAGAGAAATCATTTTTAGTTTAGTAAATTAGAAAGAAATCATTTTTAGTAAAGTGGACTAGAGACAAATCATTTTAGTATAGTGGACTAGAGACAAATCATTTTAGTATAGTGGACTAAAGACAAATCATTTTTAGTATAGTGGACTAGAGAGAAATCATTTTTAATTTAGTAAATTAGAAAGAAATCATTTTTAGTAAAGTGGACTGGAGACGAATCATTTTTAATTTAGTAAATTAGAGAGAAATCATTTTTAGTATAGTGGACTAGAGACAAATCATTTTAGTATAGTGGACTAGAGACAAATCATTTTTAGTTTAGTAAATTAGAAAGAAATCATTTTTAGTAAAGTGGACTAAAGACAAATCATTTTTAATTTAGTAAATTAGAGAGAAATCATTTTTAGTATAGTGGACTGGAGACGAATCATTTTTAATTTAGTAAATTAGAGAGAAATCATTTTTAGTATAGTGGACTAGAGACAAATCATTTTAGTATAGTGGACTAGAGACAAATCATTTTTAGTTTAGTAAATTAGAAAGAAATCATTTTTAGTAAAGTGGACTAAAGACAAATCATTTTTAATTTAGTAAATTAGAGAGAAATCATTTTTAGTATAGTGGACTAGAAACAAATCATTTTTAGTATAGTGGACTAAAGACAAATCATTTTTAGTATAGTGGACTAAAGACAAATCATTTTTAGTATAGTGGACTAGAGAGAAATCATTTTTAGTTTAGTAAATTAGAAAGAAATCATTTTTAGTATAGTGGACTAGAGACAAATCATTTTTAGTATAGTGGACTAGAGACAAATCATTTTTAGTATAGTGGACTAGAAACAAATCATTTTTAGTATAGTGGACTAGAGACAATCATTTTTAGTACAGTAGACTAGAGACAATCATTTTTTTGTAAGCTTAGTAAAGGTATGTGCTCGTAGGTAGGTAGGTAGATAGGTAGGCATGCTGGTAATCAAGCCTCACAGAGCTTATGAAGGTCATGTATACATGTAACTCTTTGCTACAGTATATGAAAAACTCAAATAAGTTTAGTGAAAATACGAGCCCCTAGTAACAACACACTTTATCATAGCAGTAACAGTCAAGTTAAGAATCAGAAAACTCAGAAGCAATTTCTTCGCAAGTAGATTATGGAGCTCATTTTAAATCGCGGAGTTTATTCAAGTTGAAGTCTATTAGCAAAGTATGCCAGAGAGGGTCGCATTCTCAGAGTTATTGTTATCAGTAATTTTAGCCAATCAGCGCAGGTCGAACTTGACCCATTCGCTGCTGCTTCCAACGCTTTGCTCAACCAGCGAATTGGCGAACTGCAACAGGTGGCATTTCTTCAACTTGCTGTTGTACAGCACCTGCCTGGAGTTGCCAGCCTGCAGTGCATTGGCAACACACATTCTGCCGCTGCCTACGGACTGCTGCACATCTTCGTAGCAACACCAAGAGTGGTAGTGCGTTCGATTGAACTGGGTGGCGATCCACGATGACGCCGGAGTTGTCATCGGCGAGCTCGTGCTGTTTGAGTACTCGCAAACATATCCGTACCTGGCTGTGCAGGTCATGTCTCCGATTCTGTTGTTGCTCGACGTTAGAAAGTCGATCGCGGAGCTGTCCGTTGAGAACTTGCCGTTGCCGTTGACCCGCTGCCAGCCCGCTGCGCTGCCGCCTCGAATGTCGGCTAGCGAGCACAGGCCGACCGACAGAGCAGTTTCACTGACTCGTACGAATTCATCAGTTCGTCACCGATCGATTGGCACTGACAGTTGGCCTCGCACCAGGTAAAGCTGTGCGCTGGATTGACGAACACGCGTTGACCGGCTTGCAGGCTGAATGGCTGGGGGCACTGGGCTGCTGACTCAGACCGGGACTGGGACACTCGAATTAGAGTAATCAACAATTGAAGTAGTTGCAACGCTGGAATCTTTGTTGTCATGGTTACTAAACTAGTTGGGATTTTTTAAGGACAATTTCTCGTGATGATATTAGATAGTTTTATGCGATCGTATATATAGAGTATTTTTGTTTTTCTTAGCCAGAAATTTTCAAGAATCTGAGATCAAAGTTGAATCGTTTTTGAGACTTGTACGAGTGTGACAGAACTGTTCTAATGGCAGCTTTTCATCAAGGATTCTGCTTTTTGCATGACTAGCCGGAGGCACCAGCTACTTGTCAATCTATCGGGCTATCAAATTACAAAAAGTTTTCTTTGTTTCACAGGACACTGGATCGTAATTAATGCATTCACAGGGCTGCACACGCGTGTCCCAAAACTTGACTTTCCCACACTAATCTGCATCTGAAGCGAACATGCATCCAAATTATTTAAACAGCGAGTTGTCCAACAGTTTTCAGATTTAGTAGGTTGGCAGATGTACTTTAACAGTATTTCTGTACGTAGCTATTAAAGAAGAGATCGATTTTTAAACTTGTTAACATCTTGACACAGAAAAGCACCGTACTTCGTACTTCTATGCTCGCATAATAATAGCCTTTTACATGCAGATCGAGATCGGTACGACATACAGTACTGTATCATATGCTGTACGGTAGATCTAAGTTTGAGAAGTTGGGGGGGGGGGGAAGGGTAGTGTCGGTAAAAGTACATGAGGGCTAAACATAATTCCATAAGAATACCTTACTTTATCAATGTACTTTTCTTGTAAAGGATAGACAGGTTTAGCGAAACAAAAAAAGGTTTTGGAAACAAAAAATAATTTGTAAACTGCACCGAAACTTTATTGATTAATCGGGAAGAGAAGAGCTTGTTAATCATACGCTCGTATATCTCGTTTTCTCTTGGCTTCGAAAAGTCAAAAATAAAACTGGCTTCACTATCCCATGATGCGCAGGAGTCCACCGGATGCAACCCTGGTGATAGCCTCGGTCAGACCCCCGGTCACAGCCTCGACGATACTCCTTTTCCCCCAGCTGAAGAGCGTGCTGCACGCCTGATAAACGCTGTTGAAAGCGCTTTTCGCGTATTCGCGCATGCCAACGCGGCCACGCCACACGTCGCCAAGGCCCAGAAAATGCAGGCTGATCTTTTGCCCGTAGCGGCACAGAGTGGCAAAGTGCTCGCAGTTGTTGGCGGCAACATTGTAGTCCCAGTGCTTGTACAACCAGCTGCGAGCGTCGAACACAATCTGCGGCCTTGGCTTGGCCGGCAGGTCGTAATCGTGCAAGTTGTTCTTGCGCACCAGTGTGCCACGGAATACTTCTACCAGTAGGCCTCGCTTAGCTGGGCCCGATCCGACAATGTGAATGACGTCTCCATTGCCTACATAAACAGCGTAGTGGCTGTAAAAAAATTGATATATGTAGTTGCCCTTCTGCTGCACGAGGTCGCCAGGCTGCAGATGATTCACCAGGCTCTCCGGATCGCAGAAGTCGGAGGTGTCATGTCCACTGGCCTGACTGCCGGCATAGTTGTCGTATGCTGTCAGCGCTGAGCAACGAGTGTCTCTGTAGCCTCCGCTACGGTAGCTGCTGCTAGACTGTCCCATTCAGATGCAACAGCCGAATCCTGCTGCAGGATTCTCTCTGAGAGAGGAAATCTTGCCGACCTAAAACTTCTTGCACAGTGACTTAAAATTCCAGTAGTACTCGCGTATATAAGATGATTGTTGCTATAAGGTACTAAAATGAAAAAATTGTTTGAAATTACCCTTAAATTGAGCATCCACTGCACTGAGAATCATGTAGTGCTGTACATAATGTACATTATGACTTTGTCTTGGACACTTCATGGACACTGTACACTCAAGAGAAGTTCTGCTAGAAGCTACTCTGCTCAATGTGCAATATTATTAGACAAATTCTAAACGGTAGACACTTGATACTGTAAGCCATTTAATAATTTTTTCACTTGTGTACAATGAGGTCTACACCCTGCAGAAGAAATAAGCGCTCTGTTTATTGGAGTTTATTTTTCGGGGAATTTCTGCTTCTTCTACACATTTTGCGTGTCTTCTATGTTTGAAGCTTTTTTATTAAGTTGTCTGCATTAGAGTAGAGAGAGATTTTGAAAATTAGCGTTATCGGACTATCTTTACCAGTGTCCTGGTTGAGTATCTTAGCGTGAGCAAAAAGGGAACTTAGGGAGCATATTATAAGTAAGATTATATTTTACACGTGCATTGCGTCAAATAGCATTTAGCACAGTATTGTAGCTCTCTCTAATAAGGAACTAAGAGAACGATAGCTTATTTTAGTTGCCGTATTTCTACATCATGCCTAAATTTAGCTTTTACCTGTTCTCACAGTTTTTCGTAGACACAAAAGAAACGATGGCACTTTATGCCCTGTTTTTATATTCATTTGACTCGGAGCTCGGGGGGAATAAACTGCATGAAGCTTTTTTACCTTGTACAATCGCTTTTGCCAGTATCCTAAGAAAAATGATTTTTAAAGCAAAAAAAGTATTAGTCCCGATAGCTAGCTGTCCAGCCTAGGACATCAGCGTCCCCTGTGAGCTTTGGCATCGAAGCCTCCCTTCTTAAGCCATGGCTTAACCCTGACTCTCCCTTTGATCTGCCTTTGGCTTGGCTTCCAATTCACCCTTGGGATCTCATGAGCCACAGCATTTCGGCAATGCTCTCATGAGGGTCGCCATCACAAGCTCGAAAAATCACATCGTCGAAAAATTTAGAATCCACCATCACAAGCTCGAAAAATCACAAGCTCGAAAAATCATATCGTCGAAAAATAATTTAGTAGCCACCATCACAAGCTCGAAAAATCACATCGTCGAAAAGTTTAGCAACCACCATCACAAGCTCTAACCCTAACCCGAAGGCACTAATCATAACCCTAAGGCACAAGTACCCTAACCTAACCCTGAACCACAATCCTAAGGCACTAACCCTAACCCCAATCCAAACCTAACCCTAAACCCTAACCCTAAGGCACAAGCTCTAACCCTAACCCTATTCGAGCTTGTGATGGTGGATGCTTTTCGACGATGTGATTTTTCGAGCTTGTGATGGTGGATGCTTTTCGACGATGTGATTTTTCGAGCTTGTGATGGTGGATGCTTTTCGACGATGTGATTTTTCGAGCTTGTGATGGGCCCCCTCACATGAGCCTTGAAATCTCAGCAATCCCCCCCCCAACAGCCACAGAATCTCAGGAATTTCCCACATAAAATGTTTATGTTTTATGTTCGATGACATAAACTGTAGCAGTTTGTATAATTCAACACTCACACCAAGTCCGTTAGAGTAAAAGTTACAGAAAGCAGTTATGCCGTAATAATGAGTTTCTCAACCGTTCAGTTATCAGTCTCCATTAAAGTTAACAATATGATTACGCCATCTGGATCAAGTCTAAGCTACAACGCAGTCTTGTGCTATCCTGCCACCCTGTGTTTTCCACTTGTGACGCAATTCAAATCGAAGTCACAATTCAGCCATTAAACTGATGATAAATAAAAAGCCTGTTGTGAGGCAATCTTTATCAGAATCAGAATTCAGTCAGTCACCTTTCTCTATAATGATCACAGGGTATTTTCAAGTCGACAATTCTGCTTGACCTTTGCAAAAAAGCAAGTTTTTCGAATACGAGTATTTAATTCCCTTAGCATTGAGCAATCAGTGCGATTGATTCATGGATTGATTCCGAAAAAAATCCCATCCAATAGTTAAAATTTGAAGAAAATTAGTCCAACCTCTATGAAGATAATCGATGGCATTTAAGCACGCAAGTAGAGTATAATAGAAGATTCCGAATGGATTCCGAATAGATACAGAATAGATACAGAATAGATACAGAATAGATACACAATAGATACACAATAGATACACAATAGATACAGAATAGATACAGAATAGATACGGACTAGATACAGAATAGATACATGTACAGAATACTGTATATACAGAATTGATACAGAATTGATACATAATAGATACAGAATAGATATAGAATAGATACAGAATAGATACAGAATAGATACAGAATAGATACAGAATAGATACAGAATAGATACAGAATAGATACAGAATATATACAGAATAGATACAGAATAGATATAGAATAGATACAGAATAGATACACAATAGATACACAATAGATACACAATAGATGCACAATAGAAACACAATAGATACAGAGTAGATACAGAATAGATACAGAATAGATTCAGAATAGATATAGAATAGATACAGAATAGATATAGAATAGATACAGAATAGATACAGAATAGATACACAATAGATACATAATAGATACATAATAGATACGGACTAGATACAGAATAGATATATGTACAGAATATATACAGAATAGATACATTATAGATACGGACTAGATACAGAATAGATACATGTACAGAATAGATACAGAATAGATACAGAATAGATACATGATGCGTAAAGAAGAGAAGAAATCTGAATGTTTTGTACCTTTTAGTTAAATGGAAAGCAAAAATGCTAATACTCTATTTGAAGTAGAAACAACAATAAAATTACATCGAAAAGTTCGTTTATGTGAGCAGCTCAAGCTGTTCTTTTCAACGCTCTCAACCGTTTTTTTAGTATTTTGAGCATAGCCAGCTTTTGCCCTAAGGTGCACAATGGAGTAGTGAGTTCATCTTGATGCAGGAGGGCTGGGGCAAACTACAATACTGTACATTGTGGCAGTTTTTCTAACCTACTTGTACAACTTCAGACACTTTGCGAGTGCTTTCAGCTTGTTGCACACAGAGAGAGTCCACTCAAAAGTCCGTTTAAATACAACGATAGCTAACCCTTATACATAAATTCGACTGGAACTTTTTTGCTAAAATCATCTGTTCCTTGTTCTAATTGGAATTCGCTTGCTGTAAATGAGAACATGTCTCAAGTCGGTGGACGCAACCAGGAACGGATATCGGTACGTTGTAGAATCGTAAATGAGTCGTGAGAAAGTCGGCCAAAGGTCTAGCGTTAGCGCTTAACTTTCTACTAACTCAGAGTAAATTGCGATTCTAATTCATGATTCATGATAAGTGACGCAGATGCGCTTTAGACGCAACTCAGTTATTTACCTCGTAGTGACTTCAGCACGCCTCAGATCCAGCTCTACAGTCTCAGAGTCACTTGCGTCACGTCACGTAAGAGTCGTTTCAGAGTCAAAAACAATAAAACACCCGACTCTTTGACGAATTTTTGGCGACTTGTACCGTGAGATCTCATCGTTTTAGAGTCGTCTAGAGTCAAACTATTTCCTACTTCCTACTCTGGGACACGTCTTGGCCTGGGTACCGTTTTTATCGGGTCAGCAGTCAGTTTGTCAGTCAAATTTCGGACTCGGTCTCAAAACCTGTAGACTCAGTTATCCTTAATGACGCTCCTTGGTACTGTGCAGTAGGACTGTGTGAGACGATTGACAGAAAATTGATGGGCGAGTCACTGTTTAGACCCAACTTTAAATCAACTTTTAGGCCCGAGAACGCAGAAGTCTGAACGTTCTTCTCGTGGGGAAAACCGGCAGCGGCAAGAGCAGTCTCGGCAATGCGCTGCTGCGAGCGGGAGGGCGCCAGGAGGGCGCCGCCGCCGCTAACTTCGACGCATTCGGTGTCAACCACTCGTTCTGCAGTTCCAGCGTCGACTGCGAGGTTGCCGAGGCGTCCGTGGAAGGAAGACAGCTGACCGTGGTCGACACACCGGGTACAATGGATTCCAATAACCGCGAGAGAGCGCTTCATGAGGTGGCCAATGCCATAGTTCATTGTCGCGAGGGGTTTCACGTAATTCTAATAATAATCCGTGTTGACTGTCGCTTCACTGATGAAGACAGAGCCGCTGTGGAACTTGTGACGCGCATGTTCGGTGAAGACTTCTACAAGCACTGCATAGTGGTGTTCAGCCACGGCGATGACATCGGCAATAGCGAAGAAGCGTTCGCCAGGCTCATCCACGAGGCCCGGAACGCAACCAAATTCCTAAACAGTCTTCTGAACCAATGCGGAAATCGCTTTGTCCTTGTAGACAATCATGGAAGCGTAGAGCACCTTCTTAGCAGGATGGACAGTCTGGTCCAGCAGAACAGAGGCGCGACCTTCACCAACCGGTACTTTGCTGAGGCTAAGGAGGCGCTGCGTCAGCTGCGGCCTGCTCTGCAATCCGAAGAGCAGCAGCGTCGCGAAGAATTCAACAGGCTTGTGGCGAATGCGGGAAAGGACGAGCTGGTTCGACTAAGGAATGAACTGGAGCGGGACCTGCAGCGGATTGAAGAGGCCGCGATGAAGAGAGCTGCAACTGATGTTGCTAATAGCGCCATTTTGAACGGTGACACCTGCTTCCCTGGCGACGCCACAGTCGTAACGCCCGATGGTCCAGTGCAGCTGCGCGACCTCCGGCTGGGCCAGCTGGTGCTTGGCAGGAAGGGCAGCTCAGGTAACCGCCTGGCATTTTCACCGGTCTACGCCTGGGGCCACCGGAACCCGGAGGTGGCGGACGCAACCTGGCTGTCGATTCGAACAGAATCTGGCGCGTGCCTCGCGCTGAGCCCCAGGCACCTGCTGCTTCTGGCCGAGACGGCAGAGAGTGCGGCTTGTGCACCGCGCGCTGCTCCCGCCAGCCAGCTGCGTGCCGGACAATCCTCTCTGTGGACGATGGGACCAGGTGGACTCCGAAGAGACCTCGTTGTGTGTGTTCAACAAGCCAGCAGCAGAAGCCACCGAGGCATCTACGCACCGTTCACCCTGAGCGGCAGTCTACTGGTTGACGGCGTGCTGGCGTCCTGCTACGTCGACTGCGGCCCGCTGACCGCGCCGCAGATGCACGCCCTCCTGGCTCCGGTGCGAGCAGCCTGGCGCGTCTGGCCAGCCGGCATGGCAGCGGTTGGCTGCCCTCAGCCCGGCAGTGGCGGCGGCATGCCCTGCTGGGTCCGACTGGCAGCAAAGCTCACCCGAGCTCTGTCTGAGGCATGAAGGCCATTCAACGTTATTCTGTTTCCCGCCAGACTCTTGCTGAAAGAGGCGTTCTAGCTCTTGCAGCTTGTTAAAAGCAACTCTCTGATCTATGCATGCGGTATGTCATATCCTTAGATTGCATCACCCAAATTGAGACAAGTACGCTCGTACTCTACTTTCAGTAGCCACATTTTTCTAAATAAATGACTAAAATTCTGAGAGTTGGACAAGCAATTACATGCGGCAATGTGGCTTCTTTTCACGTCACTGAATACTCGAAATGTTTGCGAGAAGGACTACTAGAAATACTTAGGTTCACTATTTTAACTTCAATTTCGTGTCTTAAAGCTAGATAGTCAGTTTGCTGCCTTTTGGACCATTTCTCACCTTTTGAACATCCAAATACCACTTTGAGCTGCCACCTCAGACCAAATACCACTTTGAGCTGCCACCTCAGACCAAATCCCACCTGGAGATGCCACCTCAGACCAAATCCCACCTTGAGATGCCACCTCAGACCAAATCCCACCTTGAGATGCCACCTCAGACCAAATCTCACCTTGAGATGCCACCTCAGACCAAATCCCACCTTGAGATGCCACCTCAGACCAAATAACACTTTGAGCTGCCACCTCAGACCAAATCCCACCTTGAGATGCCACCTCAGACCAAATCCCACCTTGAGATGCCACCTCAGACCAAATCCCACCTTGAGATGCCACCTCAGACCAAATACCACTTTGAGCTGCCACCTCAGACCAAATCCCACCTTGAGATGCCACCTCAGACCAAATCCCACCTTGAGATGCCACCTCAGACCAAATACCACTTTGAGCTGCCACCTCAGACCAAATCCCACCTTGAGATGCCACCTCAGACCAAATACCACTTTGAGCTGCCACCTCAGACCAAATACCACTTTGAGCTGCCACCTCAGACCAAATACCAACTTGAGATGCCACCTCAGACCAAATCCCACCTTGAGATGCCACCTCAGACCAAATCCTACCTTGAGATGCTACCTCAGACCAAATACCACCTTGAGATGCCACCTCAGACCAAATACCACCTTGAGATGCCACCTCAGACCAAATACCACCCCAAACCTAGTACCACACTGAGATACCACCTCAGACCAAACGCATACCAGCTTCAAAAATATTCGAAAATCATAAAGGCGAAAATATAGACAATTTAGAGGCTGAAAACTTAAAAGTAATTATTTCGTTAAATGAAATGAACAATCGTTATGTTCAATCCAATGTGCAGTCAAAATGTAACTGTTCGATTTTGGAAAAACAAAATTGAAATATGCTTTTATGCTTGAGTCATTTTTTGAAACTGCATAAGCACTGCTCGCAATCAGTTTGATTAATCCAATTTGGCGGCAATTTTTTGATGAAGGAAACACAATTTTTATCATTTTAATTGTTATCGTTCTATTTTTGTTTTTGATTGAAATCTGCTGCAGTTGCCGCCGTCTGAGTAAAGCATTAGAAAGCAGGCTTCATCTCTTTCCTCCGACTGGCTTCAACCGACTGACTGTGTGGAATTGCAGTCACATCTGTAGCAAGTGTAGCATTTCAGTGACATCTGTAGCAAGTGTAGCATTTCAGTGACATCTGTAGCATTGCAGTGACATCTGTAGCATTGCAGTGACATCTGTAGCATTGCAGTGACATCTGTAGCAAGTGTAGCATTGCAGTGAAATCTGTAGCATTGCAGTGACATCTGTAGCATTGCAGTGACATCTGTAGCATTGCAGTGACATCTGTAGCATTGCAGTGACATCTGTAGCATTGCAGTGACATCTGTAGCATTGCAGTGACATCTGTAGCATTGCAGTGACATCTGTAGCTCTAAGAAACGTTGACCACTGGCTACGGGTCAAGGTAGCGGAGATCCAGGGAGCCTTCTTCCCGTCCCGCGCCCACAACACATTCGTAGTGTGGAATCACAGAGAAGACATCTGGCACGCGGATGGTCAGCAGGTCTAGTGTCAGCATTCTTATCGAAAAAGATACCCAAAATTACGTTGAGCTGTACGTAATTTATTGCGCATTTGGCTAAAGCGTAACGACCTAAATAATAACTCTCTCTCTTCTACTAATAAGCTCTGAACAGCATCAATGCTGAAAGCATCAGGAATGTCTAGATGCTAGTGGGGATACTTTTTCATCTAGTGAATAGTAATTTATCCGTCCATCATCCATTGGCCTTCAGTCCTTCAGCCACCGAGTCCACTGGAGGGGATTCAGCACCTTCGAAGTGGTGGCAGCGGTGGGATCGCCTGTCAGAGCCTCTTCGCCACCAATCAGCTGGTCCAGGTCGTTAGAGCTCTGCATTACGTAGACTGGGGAAATGTGGAACAGTTTATAACGCACGATAAGAAGGCAAGTTATCATTGTTATAGCAGCATCTCATGCAACAGCCGTATGCTTACACTCTCTGCTATTTCCAATAACAGTTTCGAAAGCGCCCTTCACATCAGGTCCCTGCTGTTGCAGATGTTGAACCGATTTAAGAAATCGTTTCCTAGCGTCCTCCTGTGCCAGTCCTTGATAGTTGACTGTGAGCACTTTGTAGAAATCTGCAGTCAGTTCGGGTGGCATTTCGTCGGTTAACAATGCATTTTATATATAAATTTAAAAGTTATTGCGCAGCGCATCTGAAGGCTGCGTACGGCTGTTCAGTCCAAGGACTGGGGGGGGGGGGGGTCGCCACACACCCTCAATTACCCCAGCTAATGTTGGCACCCATTTTACAGCTGGGTGAACTGAAGCAATGCAGAGTTGAGTGTCTTGCTCAAGGACACAAATTGTTCCTAGTGGGTCGAGATTCGAACCCCTGACCTTCAAGTCGTGAGTCCGACACTCTAACCACTAGGCTGCAACCCCCTCACTTGGCAACAACCCCTTCACTAGCTAAAACCCCCTCACTAGGCTAAATATAAAAAATGATATAAACAAATCAGAACACACCTTGATCGTTCCACACGGACTTTATGTCACCTAGCAACGACTTGGCAACGCAGTTGTCTTGCTTTTCGAAAGCCGGCAACGCGAGCTTAAGAAATTTGTTGTTCCAATCTTGGTCGAGTGTCAGGGCGTCTCGAATAGCCTTTCTCGCCGTCAGGGAATCTGAAACGATTTCATTCAGTGAAACTCGACGCAGGGATTTGCGTTTTGCTGCTTCGAAAAAAAATGAATTTTGAATCAAAGACCGATAAACAGAAATATGAGAAATTCAAAAACGCATTAAAGAAAAGAGGCAGTAAATGGACCCAAAATTAGTTGAAGGTGCTCAGCTTGCTATAGCAAAAATTTCCTAACAGAATCAACCCCCCTCCTGCAGTGGGTCATTGTGGAGACGCGGTTGCTTTGATCAAGCGGCCACAATGAAGCCCCATGCCGATTTTCGAGCTCAAACGTCAAATTTATTTGACCGCGTACGAAATCGAACCCCAGGTACTTTGGAAAAACTGCTTCCAAAGTTTTCATATCAAGCTTTGCAACTTTCACAAGCATTGCGAAGTTTGTTTAGAATCGCTAAGATAGCTCGTATCAAGGCTCATGGAGGGTTATTGATGGAATTCTGTGACACAGGGGAAAGTACTGAGATGTCAAGGTTTATTTGAAACTTGCTGGGATTGTCATGGCTCACGGGGGGGGGGGGTTGCTGAGATGCGAAGGGTCAATTGGGAGTTGTTGGTAGGTCAAGCATCAAAAGGGAGAGTTATTGGTAAAACATGGCTTAAAGGGAGGCTTTGATGTCAAGGATCATAGAGAATCTGATAGGCTTAGATAGCTGGCTTTCAGGGCTGATGCTTTTATGCTTTTAACATCATTTTTCTTGAGAAACTAACTACAGACTGTACTTTTATTTTATTCAAAATATTTTATTCCTTTCTTTTTTGCCTCCCCGTTTGGGGGGGCGCAGATGGCTAGTCGACTATACTAAAAATGAGAGCTCCTCACCGTACTCCCAGATGTGAAACACTTGGTTCAGAGAGCCCAGCTCGGCAGACCACTAGCCAACGATGCGCGAGTGTCGGACGCGAACTCGGAACACCTCCTGGACCAGACTGCGCATCCTCGGCAGATCCTGAGCAGCGATCCGGTACGTGCGCAGCTCGTACAGCTTCCCGACGCTGCCTGTGAGCTTCATCGCTAAATGATTTTTCAGCAAAACAAACTGCTGTCAAGTAAAGCATTTCTCGCTTCTATTAGCCTAATAAACAGTAATGCGCAGAAAGAGTGACTTGGCATGCAGGCCAACTGCTTGTTTGCCTGGCCAGCCACAGTGCTACAGCCCTTGGAGCGCTGCTAAGACAGATAAGACCGAATAAATCGCCGGAAATCAGAACGAGCTGCATGCTATAGTGGATAGTAGTAGTTCAAGTGTGTGACAGCACTGCCAGGGCGATCTAGATTTAGAATCTGGGTTGGCGTTAGACAGGCAGTGGCTGTAGCCTACGAGCTCGAATTTTACATTTTCTGGATTTGTCACAAGTCAAAGCTGCTGCAGACTTGGCGATCAACTGCAATCAGACTCACAAATGACAAATTGACAATGGAAAATACGTCGAATTGAAGCTTTAAAACTATTCCCGTCCAGATGCTTATATCCAAGGTGTCCCCGGCCAGACCGGCCCTCGGAGCCTTCAAGCTGCCCGTGTTCAGAGATATGGTTTAGCGAGCGCTTATCAGGGCTGTTTGGTGTGCCATGGGCTTTTTCAACTATCAACCGCTCAGTCGGGACACAAACAGTACGGTTAGTGACAGAAATTGCTCTGCAGATTCAATTCGAGCACTACCTTTCAAATTAAAGCCTTTAAAAATACAACTAAAGCTGAGTCTGGCCTTAGATCAGCATTGCTCCCGCCAGTTGCATTGAAATATGATGGAGCAGGAAAATTAGGCAGCTGGAGAAAATGGTGGAGTGACTATGAATGAGTGACGAAAAGCAGTCAGCCATCCATTTCAGTGCTTTCACCTGGGGGAGGCTGAATTCGCTGACAAAAAGCAGGCAGGAGTGACGACCAGAATGGATTGCGGGACCTGATCATGCCAGACTCGCGCCATTCTTCATCTCTTCTATCTCTCCCCTTGCGTTTCCCAAAAAGCTCCCCTCCAATCCAATCCGCGCCCTGCACCGCTGCAGCAGCCTCCACCCCCTACTTACTCAGTGGCGCGCATTTTAAACAGCTGAGGAGGCAGCTCCGCCTCCCGTCCCATCCGCCGCCTTCTCCCCATACACTCGGCTCTCGCCGCTCCGCTCTCCCATAGCTATCTCTAAATCCTAAACAGCAACAAACCAAGCCCGTCCTTTGTTTGGAGAAGCCAACGCAACGTTTTACTACGGCGGAAGTGTGTCATGGCGCAGCAGCAGCAGCAGCCGCCGCCTCTGTATCAGCAGCAGCAGCAGCAGCAGCAGCAGCAGCAGCATCAGGTTAGCAACCAGATGCAAGAAGGTGCCAAGTGTCTGCGATGGGAAGAGGTGAGCAGATTGTCATTAATTTAGCAGCAAAATCAAATCACGAGATTCTCTGTAAATGCAATCTAATATAAACTGTTTGGTTCGACTACGATTGCGCTTCACTCGTTTAAAAATACTCTGGTTCGAGAAATGAAATCAGCCAGATCTGACAGACCAATTAGTCTGACGCAGTGGCCATTGCATTTTTTGTGTCTAAATCCTGGAGTAGCTGGGGTGCCTGGGGTGGCTGGGGTGCCTGGGGTGCCTGGGGTGCCTGGGGTGCCTGGGGTGCCTGGGGTGCCTGGGGTGCCTGGGGTGCCTGGGGTGCCTGGGGTGCCTGGGGTGCCTGGGTGCCTGGGGTGCCTGGGGTGCCTGGGGTGCCTGGGGTGCCTGGGGTGCCTGGGGTGCCTGGGGTGCCTGGGGTGCCTGGGGTGCCTGGGGTGCCTGGGGTGCCTGGGGTGCCTGGGGTGCCTGGGGTGCCTGGGGTGCCTGGGGTGCCTGGGGTGCCTGGGGTGCCTGGAGTGGCTCGGGTGGCTGGAGTGGCTGGAGTGGCTCGGGTGGCTGGGGTGGCTGGGTGGCTGGGTGGCTGGGGTGGCTCGGGTGGCTCGGGTGGCTCGGGTGGCTGGGTGGCTGGGGTGGCTGGGGTGGCTGGGGTGGCTGGGGTGGCTGGACTGGCTGGGGTGGCTGGAGTGGCTGGAGTGGCTCGGGTGGCTGGAGTGGCTGGAGTGGCTCGGGTGGCTGGAGTGGCTGGAGTGGCTCGGGTGGCTGGAGTGGCTGGAGTGGCTCGGGTGGCTGGAGTGGCTGGAGTGGCTCGGGTGGCTGGGGTGGCTCGGGTGGCTGGGGTGGCTGGGGTGGCTGGGGTGGCTGGGGTGGCTGGGGTGGCTGGGGTGGCTGGGTGGCTGGGGTGGCTCGGGTGGCTGGGTGGCTGGGGTGGCTGGGGTGGCTGGGGTGGCTGGACTGGCTGGGGTGGCTGGAGTGGCTGGAGTGGCTCGGGTGGCTCGGGTGGCTCGGGTGGCTGGGTGGCTGGGGTGGCTGGGGTGGCTGGAGTGGCTGGAGTGGCTCGGGTGGCTCGGGTGGCTCGGGTGGCTGGGTGGCTGGGGTGGCTGGGGTGGCTGGGGTGGCTGGGGTGGCTGGAGTGGCTGGAGTGGCTCGGGTGGCTGGAGTGGCTGGAGTGGCTCGGGTGGCTGGAGTGGCTGGAGTGGCTCGGGTGGCTGGGGTGGCTGGGTGGCTGGGGTGGCTGGGGTGGCTGGGGTGGCTGGGGTGGCTGGGTGGCTGGGGTGGCTGGGTGGCTGGGGTGGCTGGGGTGGCTGGACTGGCTGGGGTGGCTGGGTGGCTGGGGTGGCTCGGGTGGCTCGGGTGGCTCGGGTGGCTGGGTGGCTGGGGTGGCTGGGGTGGCTGGGGTGGCTGGACTGGCTGGGGTGGCTGGAGTGGCTGGAGTGGCTCGGGTGGCTCGGGTGGCTCGGGTGGCTGGGTGGCTGGGGTGGCTGGGGTGGCTGGAGTGGCTGGAGTGGCTCGGGTGGCTCGGGTGGCTCGGGTGGCTGGGTGGCTGGGGTGGCTGGGGTGGCTGGGGTGGCTGGGGTGGCTGGGGTGGCTGGAGTGGCTGGAGTGGCTCGGGTGGCTCGGGTGGCTCGGGTGGCTGGGTGGCTGGGGTGGCTGGGGTGGCTGGGAAGGCTGGGGTGGCTGGGTGGCTGGGGTGGCTGGGGTGGCTGGGGTGGCTGGGGTGGCTGGGTGGCTGGGGTGGCTGGGTGGCTGGGGTGGCTGGGTGGCTGGGGTGGCTGGGGTGGCTGGACTGGCTGGGGTGGCTGGGTGGCTGGGGTGGCTCGGGTGGCTCGGGTGGCTCGGGTGGCTGGGTGGCTGGGGTGGCTGGGGTGGCTGGGGTGGATGGACTGGCTGGGGTGGCTGGAGTGGCTGGAGTGGCTCGGGTGGCTCGGGTGGCTCGGGTGGCTGGGGTGGCTGGGGTGGCTGGGGTGGCTGGAGTGGCTGGAGTGGCTCGGGTGGCTCGGGTGGCTGGGTGGCTGGGGTGGCTGGGGTGGCTGGGGTGGCTGGGGTGGCTGGGTGGCTGGGTGGCTGGGGTGGCTGGGGTGGCTGGGAAGGCTGGGGTGGCTGGGAAGGCTGGGGTGGCTGGGAAGGCTGGGGTGGCTGGGAAGGCTGGGGTGGCTGGGAAGGCTGGGGTGGCTGGGAAGGCTGGGGTGGCTGGGAAGGCTGGGGTGGCTGGGAAGGCTGGGGTGGGGTGGTGAGATGTCTGGCATGACTAGAATACTAAAAACTGAAATCAATCCCACCAGCCAGTGGATAAATGTCATTGCAAACAGAAATTATAAAATTTCTCAAATTGCCCTAACTTAGGTTTGGATTAGAGCAGGTACTGATGACTCATACTTGATCACAGACTTGTCGTAACGTGCAACTAAAACACGTTTCTTCTTGAACGGGTTGTTGTTCCTTGCCTTTGCTCATCTCAATTCTCAAACTGACATGCCCGAATCGCCAGCCCTGGAGCACGTGCGCTCTCCCTCTCTCACTGCTTATTGAATGATTGATGCGCGAACTGCTGTTGCGCGGATTCGAACTCCCAACGCCAGTCCCCAGGGCGTTAGCTGCATTAGCTATTCAAGACATCACAGCTCTCTTCCTCATTTACGTCCCAGCTGCAGTTGTTCTGCGATTGAAATTCTGGCATCACGTTTATTTATCCTTCATCCTTGTTCATGCGCAGGATTCCACCGTGCCCAGGGCCGTGACGCTGAAGGTTGACGCCAGGGCCCACCTGCTGTTCTGGCAGGAGCTCAACGGGGTGAGTGTTCTGCGAGTCATGAGTCATAAAGTATGAGGCATCAAAAATTGAGGTATCCATATGCAACGTATATATCATGAGTCATCCATCAGTCACTAATATTAATTCATCTTTGACTCATACTCTCGGACACTGACTCATCCTGACTCATGCTCTGACACTGACTCATACTCTCGGACACTGACTCATCCTGACTCATGCTCTGACACTGACTCATACTCTCGGACACTGACTCATCCTGACTCATGCTCTGACACTGACTCATACTCTCGGACACTGACTCATCCTGACTCATGCTCTGACACTGACTCATACTCTCTCACACTGACTCATCCTGACTCATGCTCTGACACTGACTCATACTCTCGGACACTGACTCATCCTGACTCATGCTCTGACACTGACTCATCCTGACTCATGCTCTTACACTGACTCATACTCTCGGACACTGACTCATACTCTCTCACACTGACTCATACTCTCTCACACTGACTCATACTCTCTTACACTGACTCATACTCTTTCACACTGACTCATACTCTCTCACACTCATACTCTCGGACACTGACTCATACTCTCTCACACTGACTCATACTCTCTTACACTGACTCATACTCTCTGACACTGACTCATACTCTCTTACACTGACTCATACTCTCGGACACTGACTCATACTCTCTCACACTGACTCATACTCTCTCACACTGACTCATACTCTCTGACACTGACTCATACTCTTTCACACTGACTCATACTCTCTCACACTCATACTCTCGGACACTGACTCATACTCTCTGACACTGACTCATACTCTCTTACACTGACTCATACTCTCTCACACTCATACTCTCGGACACTGACTCATCCTGACTCATGCTCTGACACTGACTCATACTCTCGGACACTGACTCATCCTGACTCATGCTCTGACACTGACTCATCCTGACTCATGCTCTTACACTGACTCATACTCTCGGACACTGACTCATACTCTCTCACACTGACTCATACTCTCTCACACTGGCTCATACTCTCTGACACTGACTCATACTCTTTCACACTGACTCATACTCTCTCACACTCATACTCTCGGACACTGACTCATACTCTCTCACACTGACTCATACTCTCTTACACTGACTCATACTCTCTGACACTGACTCATACTCTCTTACACTGACTCATACTCTCGGACACTGACTCATACTCTCTCACACTGACTCATACTCTCTCACACTGACTCATACTCTCTGACACTGACTCATACTCTTTCACACTGACTCATACTCTCTCACACTCATACTCTCGGACACTGACTCATACTCTCTGACACTGACTCATACTCTCTTACACTGACTCATACTCTCTCACACTCATACTCTCGGACACTGACTCATACTCTCTGACACTGACTCATACTCTCTTACACTGACTCATGCTCTGACACTGACTCATTCTCTCTTACACTGACTCATACTCTCGGACACTGACTCATACTCTCGGACACTGACTCATACTCTTTCACACTGACTCATACTCTCTCACACTCATACTCTCGGACACTGACTCATACTCTCTCACACTGACTCATACTCTCGGACACTGACTCATACTCTCGGACACTGACTCATACTCTCTTACACTGACTCATACTCTCTCACACTGACTCATACTCTCTTACACTGACTCATACTCTCGGACACTGACTCATACTCTCGGACACTGACTCATACTCTCGGACACTGACTCATACTCTCTCACACTGACTCATACTCTCTTACACTGACTCATACTCTCGGACACTGACTCATACTCTCGGACACTGACTCATACTCTCTCACACTGACTCATACTCTCTCACACTGACTCATACTCTCTCACACTGACTCATACTCTCTCATACTGACTCATACTCTCTGAAACTGACTCATTATCTCTGACACTGACTCATACTCTCTCACACTTACTCATACTCTCTCACACTGACTCATACTCTCTTACACTGACTCATACTCTCTGACACTGACTCACACTCTCTGAAACTGACTCATTATCTCTTACACTGGCTCATACCCTCTAACATTTCCTCAAAATTCAAAAGTAATAAAAATGTCGAGTCATTCAAGAGCCAAAAAAAGCATTATTAAACTGACAGTCATAAATTATGAGTCACAGAGGGCTAGAGTTAACTGGCAACTAAGACCATCACTGCAGGACACAGATTACATGGAGATCTCCCGAATCAGAGACACACGAGTCGGCAGGTTCGCCAGAGCACCAAGGGTGAGTGAGCAGACTCATTAAACATCTGTTAAAATGAATTCCCAGCGCAGTTCTCAGAATTAATCAAAGCATTAAGAAAGTCTGCATTGCTCTTTCTGCTTACAACAAGCCCGAACCTCCTTTGTTAATCGTTAAACAAACAAGCCATCGCGGCTTTCGTGCCGCTTTGTTGAAGCATTCAAGAAACGCATCAAAAGAGACTGCATTGCATTCAGTCTGTTGCAAAATTATCTATCTGATGAAGAGGC
This sequence comes from Macrostomum lignano, assembly GCA_002269645.1. Lineage (NCBI taxonomy): Eukaryota > Metazoa > Platyhelminthes > Macrostomidae > Macrostomum > Macrostomum lignano. The sequence goes on along the minus strand of NIVC01000536.1, from coordinate 72,171 downwards.
TCCGAGGAGAGATGAGGTACTGAGGAAAAAAGGAAGTTGCCATCCCTCTTGCCCGAAGTGCAGCAGAGCAAATTAGCATTTCTGTGCCCATGCGAGTGTGAATTCGCGATGAGGCACAGCAGCTGCACAGTGTGGGGAAGACAGGCCTGCCTCTGAATTTCAAGGGTTGGGAGAGGGCTGGATAGATGAAGAGGAAGCTGGACCGAGGCACCTGCGTCACACAAAACGAGTTTTTGCAAGCTTTCGGAATGATGGGGGGGCCGACAATGGCCATCTAGAGCCAATCTGTGACAACATGCATGGATACAAGCCAAGGAGATCTTCTTTCACATGCAGAATTTTATCTTTGCTATCGAGAATTCGCTTGATAATGTTGCAGGAGCCGAAGCTGAGGGAATTCTGCACCCAGTTCGGGTCCACAGTGGACAATCCGCTAGAGGACAGATGCTTCTCCGTGGTCTGGGGTCACGACCTGGTCAGCCCGCAGTGGATCAACTTTGTGGCTCTGAATAGGGAGACTGCTCAGGTCTGTCTGTCTGTCTGTCTGTCTGTCTGTCTGTCTGTCTGTCTGTCTGTCTGTCTGTCTGTCTGTCTGTCTGTCTGTCTGTCTGTCTGTCTGTCTGTCTGTCTGTCTGTCTGTCTGTCTGTCTGTCTGTCTGTCTGTCTGTCTGTCTGTCTGTCTGTCTGTCTGTCTGTCTGTGTCTGTCTGTCTGTCTGTCTGTCTGTCTGTCTGTCTGTCTGTCTGTCTGTCTGTCTGTCTGTCTGTCTGTCTGTCTGTCTGTCTGTCTGTCTGTTTGTCTGTCTGTCTGTCTGTCTGTCTGTCTGTCTGTCTGTCTGCACGCAATGACCCAAACCCTTCCACATTCTCCAGCATTGGGCCCAAGAACTGTTCAACCACGCCACCAGCATCAGAGCAACGAACCCCTGCTTCTCCGACCTGCTGGAGCGAGCCTGGAGTCGGCTGACTGTCTGCTGCCAGCCCGACGGCACGATCCCCATCAAGAGGTCTGTTGCTGGGGTCAACCCTCACTGTAGCTACCAGACACAGCAGACAGTAAGCTACAAGACACAGCAGACAGTAAGCTACCAGACACAGCAGACAGTAAGCTACCGGCCACAGCAGACAGTAAGCTACCAGATACAGCAGACAGTAAGCTACCAGACACAGCAGACAGTAAGCTACCAGACACAGCAGACAATAAGCTACCAGACACAGCAGACAGTAAGCTACCAGACACAGCAGACAGTAAGCTACCAGACCCAGCAAACAGTAAGCTACCAGACCCAGCAGACAGTAAGCTACCAGATACAGCAAACAGTAAGCTACCAGACACAGCAGACAGTAAGCTACCAGATACAGCAAACAGTAAGCTACCAGACACAGCAGACAGTAAGCTACCCGATACAGCAGACAGTAAGCTACCAGATACAGCAAACAGTAAGCTACCAGACACTGCAGACAGTAAGCTACCAGACACAGCAGACAGTAAGCTACCAGACACAGCAGACAGTAAGCTACCAGATACAGCAAACAGTAAGCCACCAGATACAGCAAACAGTAAGCTACCAGACACAACTCAATGTTGCAGCATCTGCAAGCTGTTTGGTGCGCACAAGGATGACAAGAAGCGTGTTGAGTCTGCCCTGTCAGCCTGTCAGCTCCTGTCAGCTGCCAAGGTGAGGAATTATCTGACAAGTGGAATGAGTCATATTTTCCCACGTCAGCAACCTGCAGCTAACTCCCCGATGATTTCAGCCCGACTGCGCCGAAGCCAAGCTGCTCACGTTTCAGGCTTTTCTGGATTTTCACGGGGCGCTGTTTCACAGACTGGACACTGACAGCGTGTGCTACGAAATGTGAGCACTGGAGTTTCTATCTGTCTATCTGTCTGTCCCCTCTATCCCCATCCCCTATCTGTCTGTCCCCTCCATCCCCATTCCCTGTCTGTCTGTCCCCTCTATCCCTATTCCCTATCTGTTTGTCCCCTCTATCCCCATCCCCTATCTGTCTGTCCCCTCTATCCCTATTCCCTATCTGTTTGTCCCCTCTATCCATGGCCTTGTCTGTCTGTCCCCTCTATCCGCATTCCCTGTCTGTCTGTCCCCTCTATCCCCATTCCCTGTCTGTCTGTCCCCTCTATCCCCATTCCCTGTTTGTCTGTCCCCTCTATCCCTATTCCCTATCTGTCTGTCCCCTCTAATTCCATTCCCTGTCTGTCTGTCACCTCTATCCCCATTCCCTGTCTGTCTGTCCCCTTTATCCCTATTCCCTGTCTGTCTGTCCCCTCTATCCCCATTCCCTGTCTGTCTGTCACCTCTATCCCCATTCCCTGTCTGTCCGTCCCCTCTATCCCCAATATTCTCTTCTTTCTTATTTTACTTTTGAAACCTCACCCTCTCTGAACATACCCCTTAGCAACCCCGGCTGCTCGGGCGAGCCGGCCCACCTCACCCTGGCCCAGTTCACCAGGCTGATGAACGAGCACCAACGCGATCCCCGACTCAACGAGATTTTGCATCCGTATTGCAACGAAGCCAAGGCCAGGGAGCTCATTATGAAATTTGAGACTGATGAGACGTTTTATCGCCTTGGTGAGTGCGGTGGCGCCTGCAAAATTTAATATAAAATTGGTCACATTCTGACGAAAAAACGAGTGGGCACACTAACCTGTCAGACACTTGTCAGAGACTTGTCAGACACTTGTTAGACACTTGTCAGAGACTTATCAGACACTTGTCAGACACTTGTCAGACACTTGTCAGACACTTGTCAGACACTTGTCAGAGACTTGTCAGACACTTGTTAGACACTTGTCAGAGACTTGTCAGACACTTGTCAGAGACTTGTCAGACACTTGTTAGACACTTGTCAGAGACTTGTCAGACACTTGTCAGACACTTGTAAGACACTTGTAAGACGCTTGTCAGACACTTGTCAGACACTTGTCAGACACTTGTCAGACACTTATCAGACACTTGTCAGACACTTATCAGACACTTGTCAGACACTTGTCAGACACTTGTCAGACACTTGTCAGACACTTGTCAGACACTTGTCAGACACTTATCAGACACTTGTCAGACACTTGTCAGGCACTCGTCAGTCCCTTTTCAGATTGTCTGACAAGACAGACTGACCTGTCAGACGGCCTTCCAACTCACCCCACAGACCGCATCAGCAGCCGCGGCCTGCACGCCTTTCTCACCTCAGCTGAAAGCCGGCCGCTGCCTCCGGAGAAGCTGGACATTGGACAGGACATGGAGCAGCCGCTGGCTCACTACTTCATCAACTCTTCGCATAATACCTACCTGTCAGGTGGGGCCGGTTGTGTTGGTGCCTTCCACTGGGTCTACTCTATCCGCTGCTCTACTCTATCCACCACTCTACTCTATTCGCCACTATACTCTATTGATCATCAGTCTCACCCCTCCTCACCCGATTCTCACCCCTCCTCACCCGATTCTCACCCCTCCTCACCCGATTCTCACCCCTCCTCACCCGATTCTCACCCCTCCTCACCCGATTCTCACCCCTCCTCACCCGATTCTCACCCCTCCTCACCCGATTCTCACCCCTCCTCACCCGATTCTCACCCCTCCCAGGCCACCAGCTGACGGGTCGCAGCTCGGCCGAGCTCTACCGCCAGGTGCTGCTCACCGGCTGCCGCTGCATTGAGCTCGACTGCTGGGACGGTCGAGGCGCCGACGAGGAGCCGGTGATCACTCACGGGTACACCATGTGCAGCGAGGTGTCCTTCAGGGTGAGCACCTTGATGCGCTGGTTTTAGCTTGCTTTGGCGCTATCGTTACCTTCGGGACTTCTGGGACCTTTTGGGACTTTTGGGACCTTCCGGACTTTTGGGACCTTGGGACCTTTGGGACCTTTGGGACCTTTGGGACTTTTAAGATCTTCGGGACCTTCAGGACCTTCGGGACCTTCGGGACCTTCGGGACCTTCGGGACCTTCGGGACCTTCGGGACCTTCGGGACCTTCGGGACCTTCGGGACCTTCGGGACCTTCGGGACCTTCGGGACCTTCGGGACCTTCGGGACCTTCGGGACCTTCGGGACCTTCGGGACCTTCGGGACCTTCGGGACCTTCGGGACCTTCGGGACCTTCGGGACCTTCGGGACCTTCGGGACCTTCGGGACCTTCGGGACCTTCGGGACCTTCGGGACCTTCGGGACCTTCGGGACCTTCGGGACTTTTGGGATCTTCAGGACCTTCGGGACTTTTGGGACCTTCGGGACTTTTGGGATCTTCGGGACCTTCGGGACCTTCGGGACCTTCGGGACCTTTGGGACCTTCGGGACCTTCGGAACCTTCGGGACCTTCGGGACCTTCGGGACCTTCGGGACTTCAGGACTTTCGAGACCTTCGAGGCCAAGTTCGGGCGGTGCAAGTAGACAATGGTTAGGTAGAAATTCAACATAATTCAGATTTTTTGTTCATAACTGCTGCTTCCAGGAGACTATGGAAGCGATTGCTGAAGCCGCATTCAAGGTGTCAGACTATCCGGTGATCCTGTCCTTCGAGAATCATTGCTCGTGAGCCGTCTTCTAAGGCGCCAGCATTTACTATTTTCTAGTGGCAAAAACTATAATCTCATCAGTTTGATTTCGAATCTTCTTTCAGGCCGAAGCAGCAAGGCAAAATGGTGCAACTGCTCCGGGAGTACCTGGGCGATCGAATCCTGTCGCACGAGCTGGACTCGAACCCCGTAAGGAATCGAACCAAGGTCTAAACCAACGAGATGAAATTTTCCTGACAGAACCCAGCAACATGCTTTGCACTTTACCGCTGCCCTTTTAGCTGAAACCGGGAGTCCCCCTGCCCAGCCCGGGGCAGCTCAGAGGCCGCTTCATCATCAAGAATAAAAAGCGGGAATTCAAGAAGCCGGGTGAGCGAAGTGCCTCCGCGGCCTGTGTCTGGCCTGTGTGTCTGCCCTCTGTCTGTGTCTGCCCTCTGTGTCTGCCCTCTGTCTGTGTCTGCCCTCTGTCTGTGTCTGCCCTCTGTCTGTGTCTGCCCTCTGTCTGTGTCTGGCCTCTGTCTGTGTCTGCCCTCTGTGTGTGTCTGCCCTCTGTGTGTGTCTGCCCTCTGTGTGTGTCTGCCCTCTGTGTGTGTCTGCCCTCTGTGTGTGTCTGCCCTCTGTGTGTGTCTGCCCTCTGTGTGTGTCTGCCCTCTGTCTGTGTCTGCCATCTGTGTCTGGCCTCTGTCTGTGTCTGCCCTCTGTGTGTGTCTGCCCTCTGTGTGTGTCTGCCCTCTGTGTGTGTCTGCCCTCTGTCTGTGTCTGCCCTCTGTGTGTGTCTGCCCTCTGTGTCTGCCCTCTGTGTCTGCCCTCTGTCTGTGTCTGCCCTCTGTCTGTGTCTGCCCTCTGTGTGTGTCTGCCCTCTGTGTGTGTCTGCCCTCTGTGTCTGCCCTCTGCATCTGCCCTCTGTCTGTGTCTGGCCTGTGTGTCTGCCCTCGGTGTCTGCTCTCTGTGTGTGTCTGGCCTCTTTCTGTGTCTGGCCTCTGTGTCTGGCCTCTGTCTGTGTCTGCCCTCTGTGTCTGCCCTCGGCATCTGCTCTGTCTGTGTCTGGCCTCTGTGTCTGCCCTCTGTCTGTGTCTGCCCTCTGTGTCTGCCCTCTGTGTCTGCCCTCTGTGTCTGCCCTCTTCTTTCATATCTGTCACTCTCCCTTCATTTCCGTCACTCTCCCTTCATGTCTCTCTTCGTGTCTGTCACTCTCCCTTTATTTCTGGCACTCTCTTTTCATGTCTGTCACTCTCCTTTCATGTCTGTCACTCTCCTTTCATGTCTGTCACTCTCCTTTCATGTCTGTCACTCTCCTTTCATGTCTGTCACTCTCCTTTCATGTCTGTCACTCTCCTTTCATGTCTGTCACTCTCCCTTCATTTCTGGAACTCTCTTTTCATGTCTGTCACTCTCCTCATTCGAATTAAACTCATTCACTGTGCCGCATAAATTTGCTTCCAAATGCGTCAGGCAAGCAGCAGCAGCAGATAGATGCGGGCATCCCAGAAGCAGAAGATTCTGGCCGCACAGGTGAGGGGATGGCACTGAAATTCTGCTTTAACAACACTTGAATTATTATTGTCTTCTTTCATTGAAAATTTTATAATTATTTATGAAAGGAGCAAGATCTGTCTGTCCAATCAGACAGCTGCTTCCGATGGCCCTTTGCCAGTCCCAGGACAATAATACGAGCTAATTAATTCCGACAGGGTCGACATTGCTGGCTAATTGAATATTTGGAAACCTGGATGGAAGCCTGAATGAGAACTTGAATTGGTAGACAGTACAGACTCCCACTGACCGAATACCTGGATTGCCCACTATACCATCCACATCCTGCACCCACCCACAACACCCACCTCACTTCCAACACCCACTTCACTCCCAACACTCATCTCACTCCCAACACTCATCTCACTCCCAATACCCATCTCAATCCCAATACCCACCTCACTCCCAATACCCACCTCACTCCCAAGACCCACCTCACTCCCAAGACCCACCTCACTCCCAACACCCACCTCACTCCCAACACGGACCTCACTCCCAACACGAACCTCACTCCCAACACAGACCTCACTCCCAACACGAACCTCACTCCCAACACGAACCTCACTCCCAACACAGACCTCACTCCCAACACGGACCTCACTCCCAACACGAACCTCACTCCCAACACGGACCTCACTCCCAACACGAACCTCACTCACAACACGGACCTCACTCCCAACACGAACCTCACTCACAACACGGACCCCACTCCCAGCACCCACCTCACTCCCAGCACCCACCTCACTCCAACACCCACCTCACTCCCAACACCCACCTCACTCCAACACGGACCTCACTCCCAACACAGACCTCACTCCCAACACGGACCTCACTCCCAACACAGACCTCACTCCCAACACGGACCTCACTCCCAACACAGACCTCACTCCCAACACGGACCTCACTCCCAACACAGACCTCACTCCCAACACGGACCTCACTCCCAACACAGACCTCACTCCCAACACGGACCTCACTCCCAACACGAACCTCACTCACAACACGGACCTCACTCCCAACACGAACCTCACTCACAACACGGACCCCACTCCCAGCACCCACCTCACTCCCAGCACCCACCTCACTCCCAGCACCCACCTCACTCCAACACCCACCTCACTCCCAACACCCACCTCACTCCCAGCACCCACCTCACTCCCAGCACCTACCCCATTCCCCAGACTCAGATCCGCTGGACGAGCCGGCAGACGAAGATGAGGAGGACCCAGAACTGCGGCGCCTGCGGCAGGCGGCCCAGCAGTCGCAGAGACTGGAAGCCGCCGGGCCAGAGTCTGCCACTGTGACACTGTCGGAAATCTCCGCCATGGTGAACTACGTGGAGCCGGCGCCGTTCTACTCATTTCAATACGCGGCGAGTGCGTGAACCATTGAAATACGAGTGTGACTCAACTAATTTTCACACAAATATTCCAAGACATAAATAATTCGTCAACCACTTCAGAGAAAAACGTGTCCTACGAGTGCTGCTCTCTGTCCGAGACCAGCGCCATGAACCTGCTGAAAGAGTCGCCAGAAGAGTTTGTCAAGTAATTAATATAAAAATTATAAATATTCGAACTGTGCTACTTGTCAGTAGAAATAAACATTTTTTGTCTCCAATTTTTGCTCCATCAGATTCAACAAGCGCCAGATTAGCAGAATTTATCCGCGAGGCACTCGAGTTGACTCCAGCAACTTCATGCCGCAGCTGTTCTGGAACTGCGGCTGTCAACTCGTGGCGCTCAACTTTCAGACGCTCGGTGAGAGCCGGGGTTCGAATCTTGCTGAAGGATCTGGGTTGACTATTGAGGAGGGTAGCTTAAATTGATCAGAAGGCAGCTGAAATAGATCAATGGATCTGAAGAGAATTCTGGAGGGTACCTGAAGGGAATTATTTAGGGTACCTGAAGGGAATTATTGAGGGTACCTGAAGGGAATTATTGAAGGTACCTGAAGGGAATTATTGAGGGTACCTGAAGGGAATTATTGAGGGTACCTGAAGGGAATCCTGCAGAGTATCTGAAAGGCTGAAGGGAATCAAGGTGGGGGGCTGAAATTTTACATTGGAGAAGGACAATAAAGTCATTGATAAACTGATCAACTGATTAAACCTCAGCGATCAATGCCAGTCTGTAAAAGCTAGTATAGTTTAAGCAAATAAATCGAAACAAGAAGAAAGTTAAAGTTAACACATCGAAAGTACTGGTAAGTAAATTTTAAGTTTTAATAACGATCAAGATTGTATTTTTATAAAATTAACAATTCCATGGGCCAGCAGGTTGAGTTTTACCGCGATAAAACTTTACTAATTTTAGAGGCTAACTAGCACTGATAGCACAACACCCACCCCATTTCCAACGCCCACCTCACTCCCAACACCCACCTCACTCCCAACACCCACCTCACTCACATCACTCACATCACCCACCTCACTCCCAACACCCACCTCACTCCCAACCCAACACCCTCCTCACTCCCAACACCCACCTCACTCCTAACACCCACCTCACTCACATCACTCACATCACCCACCTCACTCCCAACACCCACCTCACTCCCAACCCAACACCCTCCTCACTCCCAACACCAACCTCACTCCCAACACCCACCTCACTCCCAACCCAACACCCTCCTAACTCCCAACACCCACCCCACTCCCAAACACCAGCGGCAGCACACCAACTAGGCAATCTTAGTCAGGGTGGCGATATCGGCAAAGTCGGGGCAGCAGCCGAGGTTGCGGCAGCGCAGCCAGCCCAGCCGGGCCAGCAGGTCGCTGGTGAACCACTCCGCCTGCCTGTAGTTGCGGCACTGCTGGCTGGGTGCAAGGGCGTGTCGGATGAATTCGTCTGGGCTAGAGAACTCAGAGTCCAGCACATCGCGGAGGAAGGCGATGTAGCCGATGGCCAGTCGGAGGGTGTCGATTTTCGACAGTCGCCTCTCGTACGGAAATGTCGGGATGTGGCTGCGCAGCTCCTCGAATGCCGAGTTGATGCTAAACATTCGCTTGCGCTCGCGGAAACTGGCCCGCTCTTTGGGCACCTCCTCCAGCGGGTTCGACTCTGTGGGGGCGTGTGACGAGTGAGAGTGACGGGTGGGAGTGACGGGTGAGAGTGACGGGTGGGAGTGACGGGTGGGAGTGACGAGTGAGAGTGACGGGTGAGAGTGACGGGTGAGAGTGACGGGTGGGAGTTACGGGTGGGAGTGACGAGTGAGAGTGATGGGTGGGAGTGACGGGTGGGAGTGACGAGTGAGAGTGACGGATGAGAGTGACGAGTGAAAGTGACGGAGTGAGAGTGACGGAGTGAGAGTGACGGAGTGAGAGTGACGAGTGAGAGTGACGGGTGAGAGTGACGGGTGAGAGTGACGAGCGAGGGTGACGGGTGAAAGTGACAGGTGAGAGTGACGAGTAAGAGTGACGGGTGAGAGTGACGGAACAAGAGAACCGGGATGGGATGAGAGTGACCACACCAGTTTCACGGGACTCACCATCCACAGTGGAGCTGCTTGAGTTGAATCCCGCCATTATGAAGCAGCCGCTGCCGCCGCCGCTGCAGTCTCCCAGAGCAGATGCTGATCCCTCGACAAGCCCAGCAAGCAGCACCTGTTCCTCAGCGTCCGACATCTTGATGAAGAAAATCCGTTACAAACAGCCGAGCGCTTTTGAGTCTCACAGACAGAAGCAGAGCTGAGCTGTCGGAAGTCTTGGCTTTAAATATTCGTTTTCAGTAAAAATTTGCTCACCCGGGGTGGAGAGTGTTCTTGAGAGCGCGCGTCAATTTTCCAAGGAGGCTGTAAGAGGCAGCTCGTGATTTGATGGAGGCTGAGATCTACTAATCACTCTCTCCCGAGCCCTCACCTTCTCACCTCCTACTTGGCGCCAGTGCCCTCACGCTGAGAGAGGTGAACGAAAGGTGTCAAAAGCAGATCTCCGCTCTGCCCCGCCTGACCCTCCCGTAGCGAAATGATTTGAGCAAACAATTAAAACCTCCACTATTGAGCCTCCCCGCCTGGTTTTGAAGTGGGATTCTTGTTTGATCTGAGGATTTGAAGCATTATAGCCAGAGTGCCCAGAGAGCGCATCAGACTAATAAGTTTATGCCTGAGGCAGTTGAGTCATGATTTTATTGAAAAAGGAAAGCAATAGTGGAGCCTAAAATTCCACCAAAGATCCCAAGATCCCAGATCCCAAGATCCCAGATCCCAAGATCCCAGATCCCAAGATCCCAGATCCCAAGATCCCATATCCCAAGATCCCATATCCCAAGATCCCATATCCCAAGATCCCATATCCCAAGATCCCATATCCCAAGATCCCATATCCCAAGATCCCATATCCCAAGATCCCATATCCCAAGATCCCATATCCCAAGATCCCAGATCCCAAGATCCCATATCCCAAGATCCCATATCCCAAGATCCCATATCCCAAGATCCCATATCCCAAGATCCCATATCCCAAGATCCCATATCCCAAGATCCCATATCCCAAGATCCCATATCCCAAGATCCCATATCCCAAGATCCCATATCCCAAGATCCCATATCCCAAGATCCCATATCCCAAGATCCCATATCCCAAGATCCCATATCCCAAGATCCCATATCCCAAGATCCCATATCCCAAGATCCCATATCCCAAGATCCCATATCCCAAGATCCCATATCCCAAGATCCCATATCCCAAGATCCCATATCCCAAGATCCCATATCCCAAGATCCCAGATCCCAAGATCCCAGATCCCAAGATCCCAGATCCCAAGATCCCAGATCCCAAGATCCCAGATCCCAAGATCCCAGATGCCAAGATCCTAGATCCCAAGATCCCAGATCCCAAGATCCCAGATCCCAAGATCCCAGATCCCAAGATCCCAAGATCCCAAGATCCCAAGATCTAACAATACTATGATCTCAGATTCTGAAATCCCAAATCCCAAACCACTATCCCGCAGACCTGGGCCTGCAGCTCAACCTGGGGATATTCCACTACCAGCGCCACTGTGGCTATCTGCTCAAGCCGGACTTCATGCGCCGACCAGACCGCCGGTTCGACCCCTTCTCCGAATCCACTGTGGACGGCATCGTGGCCAACAGCCTCTCGGTTCGAGTCATCTCCGGACACTGCCTGTCGGAGCGGCGAGTCGGTTTGTACTTTTACCGTGTTGATCAGTTTTAAAACGGAGCGCTTAGGGGAGCACACGTGACCTACTTTGTTACTAATTGCAGGTGTCTACGTCGAGGTGGAGATGTACGGCCTGCCAGCGGACACGGTTCGAAAGCGATTCCGAACCCGAACGGTGCCCGGCAACGGACTGGATCCGCAGTTCAATCACGAACCGTTCGTGTTTAAAAAGGTTGGTTGATTTGTCTTGATTGGTGTCTAACCAGTGTCTAACCAATGTCTAACCAATGTCTAACCAGTGTCTAACCAGTGTCTAACCAGTGTCTAACCTGTGTCTAACCAATCTCGAACCAGTGTCCAACTAATCTCGAACCAGTGTCTAACCAATCTCGAACCAGTGTCTAACCAATCTCGAACCAGTGTCTAACCAATCTCGAACCAGTGTCTAACCAATCTCGAACCAGTGTCTAACCAATCTCGAACCAGTGTCTAACCAATCTCGAACCAGTGTCTAACCAATCTCGAACCAGTGTCTAACCAATCTCGAACCAGTGTCTAACCAATCTCGAATCAGTGTCTAACTAATCTCGAACCAGTGTCTAACCAATCTCGAACCAGTGTCTAACCAATCTCGAACCAGTGTCTAACCAATCTCGAACCAGTGTCTAACTAATCTCGAACCAGTGTCTAACCAACATTGGGCTTGTGTCCAACCCACCTCGGACCCCCCTGCAGGTGGTCCTGCCCCAGTTGGCCACTCTAAGAGTCTCAGTCAGCGAGGAGTCTGGCCGCCTCATCGGCCAGCGATTTCTGCCGGTGGACGCACTGCGGCCGGGGTTCCGCTACCTGCCGCTGTTTACTGAGCTGGGCCAGCCGCTGCCGTTGGCCGCTCTGTTTGTCTGCATCTCCGTCAGCGACTACGTGTCTGACGCCTTTGCCGGTGAGAATCTTGCTGCTTCTAGAGGAGAGTGACACTGAGAGTGAAGTCAGAGGGAGAGTGACACTGGGAGTGAAGTAAGAGGGAGAGTGACACTGAGAGTGAAGTCAGAGGGAGAGTGACACTGGCAGTGAAGTCAGAGGGAGAGTGACACTGTGAGTGAAGTCAGAGGGAGAGTGACACTGAGAGTGAAGTCAGAGGGAGAGTGACACTGGGAGTGAAGTCAGAGGGAGAGTGGCACTGGGAGTGAAGTCAGAGGGAGAGTGACACTGAGAGTGAACTCAGAGTGAGAATGACACAGAGAGTGAATTCAAAGGGAGAGTGACACAGAGAGTGAATTCAAATGGAGAGTGACACTGAGAGTGAAAATCGGAGCGAAACTGAGTGAGGCTCCTTATTGACTTTAGTATTTATTAATTAAAGCAATATTTTTCGAAATTAAACTGATTCTTTTCAAACACTATTCGAATCACTCTACTTATAGTAGCTGCCGTCCAATCAATCCATCCTCAATCCAGAGCTGGCCGCGGCTCTCTCCAATCCAATCCAGTACCTGAGCCAGAAGGAAAAGCACCAGCAGCAGATGTTGGTGCTGACTGACGACTTCGACAAAGAGGTGAAACTGGCGAGCTCACGAGTGGGCTTTTGTAGTTTTTACTAGGAGTAAAACCTCCAGCCTGCTTTGAGGAGCCCGGAGAATCCGTGACGGGTAGCTGAGGAATCAGTGACGGGTATCTGAAGAATCAGTGACGGGTATCTGAGGCATCAGTGACGGGTATCTGAGGAATCAGTGACGGGTATCTGAAGAATCAGTGACGGGTATCTGAGGCATCAGTGACGGGTATCTGAGGCATCAGTGACGGGTATCTGAGGCATCAGTGACGGGTATCTGAGGCATCAGTGACGGGTATCTGAGGCATCAGTGACGGGTATCTGAGGCATCAGTGACGGGTATCTGAGGCATCAGTGACGGGTATCTGAGGCATCAGTGACGGGTATCTGAGGCATCAGTGACGGGTATCTGAGGCATCAGTGACGGGTATCTGAGGCATCAGTGACGGGTATCTGAGGAATCAGTGACGGGTATCTGAGGCATCAGTGATGGCTATCTGAGGCATCAGTGATGGGTATCTGAGGCATCAGTGACGGGTATCTGAGGCATCAGTGACGGGTATCTGAGGCATCAGTGACGGGTATCTGAGGAATCAGTGACGGGTATCTGAGGCATCAGTGATGGGTATCTGAGGCATCAGTGATGGGTATCTGAGGCATCAGTGAATGCCCAACCAACAACTGCTAAAATGATAGGATTTACGTGTGACTCTCGCTCTGCCTCTAGGAGAAGATCTCAGCCAGCGAAAATGGAGCTCAGACTTCAGGTGTTCCATCCAGCCAGGCAGCTGCGGCTGCTAAAGCAAATCGACCTGTTCAACAACAACAGCAGCAGCAGCAGAGTCTGCAACAGCCCAGTCTATCTAGCTCAATAAAATCAAACGCTAGCAGGAACCACACTGAGGTGTCACCAGCTGGCACTGCACCTGTTGAACCTCCAACCGCTTCAGCTGCCTCTGCTGCGACTGCAACCTCTGCAACATCGAGCAACTTAGGTGAGCAGGTTTTAAATTGAACATGCTACTCATCAGTAGGATGTACGTGTAATTGATACTTTCAATATAGTTTACAGGCGTTGCGAGTGTTTCATCTGTGTACAGAATAGCCATATTCCTCTAAATAGGGGGACGGCAGACTCAGGCTCGCGAAGCCTCTCTATCCGGCCCTCGGGTCCTTTGAAATTTCACAATAGCAATCCGGCCCGCTCAAGGTTTGTCTCTTCTCAGTTCTCTTTCCCCCTTTTCTCTCTTTTCTCTCCTCTTATCTCTCCTCTCTCTCATCTCTCTCTTCCTCTCCTCTCCTCTATCTACTCCCCTCCCCGCGCCTCTCCTCCCTTCTCGCATCTCTCCTCTCCTCTTCTCTCCTTGCATCTCTCACCTTTCGTCTCTTCTCTCTCTCCTCTATTCCCTCTTCTCTCATCTGGCCCGCAGTAATGCTCTTTACATTCTTTATCTGGCTCTGAGGTAAAACGTTTGCCGACACCCTCATGGGTGTCATGGGCTTGACTTAATTCGAACCCGGGACCTTGAGCCCCTCCGCACGGCTACCTCTCCCATCAAGTACGAGCCAAAAATCCTGACCCGGTCTGCTTCCACCCGCAAGCAGATCCCGCCACGCAGCTGATGCCTCTGGATGAGCTCAGGAGAGACAAGAAGTACCAGAAATTGTTGCAGAAAGAGGAAAAAGAGACGCAATCAATGCTTAAACAGAATCAGAAGGTAAGCGCATAAAGTTTTGTTGCAATTTGCTTTACTGACCACTACAAGTAGTGCAGCGCTATTAGCCCGAATATGAATTTCTTCAAGGCTCTGATCAGCCTGCGCACCAAACACCGGGTTGCCCTGGCCCGACTCGAGTCCGGGACCTCGGCTAAGAAGAAGCTGGCCACCTGGTCGCTGCGGCGTCGAGACGAGCCGAGCGAGCCAGAGCAGCCGGAAGCTGTGCGCTGCGCGTCCGAGAGGGACTTCGGGCGCAAAGTGAGGAATTCAAGCTTTCCCGGTTTGCTGGGATCGCTGTGTGTCAACCCCAAACACGCCAACCCCCAAACACGCCAACCTCAAACACGCCAACCAACCCCAAACACACCAACCCCAAACACACCAACCCCAAACACACCAACCCCAAACACGCCAACCAACCCCAAAAACGCCAACCACAAACACACCAACCCCAAACACGCCGACCCCAAACACGCCAACCAACCCCAAACACACCAACCCCAAACACACCAACTCCAAACGCACCAACCCCAAACACGCCATCCCCAAACACGCCAACCCCAAACACGCCAACCTCAAACACGCCAATCCCAAACACGCCATCCCCAAATACGCCAACCTCAAACGCACCAACCCCAAACACACCAACCCCAAACACGCCAACCCCAAACACACCAACCCCAAACACGCCAACCCCAAACACGCCAACCCCAAACACGCCAACCCCAAACACGCCAACCCCAAACACGCCAACCCCAAACACGCCAACCCGAAACGCACCAACCCCAAACACGCCAACCCCAAACTCGAACCGAACCCCAGGCCTGCCAGCTGTCGGCCAGCCAGGAGGCGGAGGTCCGCAGTCAGCTGGACGCCCAAGCTTGCGCCGAGTCCGCAATGCGCTTGAAATTCTCCGCCCAGCGCCGGGACGCCCTGGCCGCAGCGCTGGCTTCGGCGGAGTCGGCGGCCCGGCAGAGGCTGGAGGCCGGCCACTCGGCCGAGCGGGCGCAGCTCAAGCGAACTCGCGAGCGCCAGAGAAGCGCCGAGGCGCGCCAGTTGGCACACCGATTGCAGGACCGCGCCGAGGAGCTGCGCGAGGCCAGGCGGGACTTTCAGCAGCGGCAGATTGTGGCCGCGGTGACTGAGCTGCAGGCCCTGGACTCCCAGCACTCCAGGCAGCTGAAGGCGCTAAAGGAGCAGCGGGACCGGCTGGGCCTTGAGATCGAGGCGGCCTACGCTGAGGTTCGTTGATGGCGGCTTGGATTCGAGGTCGGGTATATGGATGGGGCATTTAGCGTTTGGGGATTTGGGATTCGGGATCCAGATTTTAGGATTGGAGGAGTTGGGATCCAGATTTCGGGATTTCGGATCTAGAATTTTGAATTTGGGGATTTGTGATCCTAAATTTGGGATTTGGGATTTGGAGATTGGGGATCAAGATTTTTGAGATTTAGGGAGTTGAGATTCAGATTTTGGGGCTTGCGGATTCAGGATCAAGGTTTTGGGATTTGGTGATTTGGGAACCAGATTTTGGGATTTGGGGATTTGGGATCCAAAATTTAGGATTTGGGGATTTGGGATCCAAAATTTGGGATTTGGGGATTTGGGATCCAAAATTTGGGATTTGGGGATTTGGGATCCAGATTTTGGGATTTGGGGAGTTGGAATCCAAGATTTGGGATTTGGGGATTCGGAATCCAGATTTCGGGATTTTTATATTTGGGATTCAGTACTTGGGAGTTGAAGAATATCCAAAAGTTTTTATCTGAAATCCAGTAGCGATTTCCGCAAACAATCTGCATCATCAGGAGACCCGGCTGATCGAAGCGGAACTGCAGCAGAAGCTCTCGGAACTCGGCAAGACGGTGGCTTCCGGAGGAAGCGGTTGCGGCGGCTGCGGCGGAACTGGCGGCCCAGGTCCCAGCTGCTCAAAAAGTCCTTGATGAAGCTGAAGAGAAGCTGCGCCGCATGAAGTCGGGCTTGAGTGGAACATTTTTAGTAGAAATTTTAGTAAACTTAATAAATTTATGAATGAAAATTATCACGAACCACCCAATCTAGATCATAAACTACCCAATCTAGATCATAAACTACCCAATCTAGATCATAAACTACCCAATCTAGATCATAAACTAACCAATCTAGATCATAAACTACCCAATCTAGATCATAAACTACCCAAACTAGATCATAAACTACCCTGTCTAGATCATAAACTATCCAATCTAGATCATAAACTATCCAATATAGATAATAAACTATCCAATCTAGATCATAAACTATCCAATCTAGATCATAAACTATCCAATCTAGATAATAAACTACCCTATCTAGATCATAAACTACCCAATATAGATAATAAACTACCCAATCTAGATAATAAACTACCCTATCTAGATCATAAACTACCCAATATAGATAATAAACTACCCAATCTAGATCATAAACTACCTAATCTAGATCATAAACTACCCAATCTAGATAATAAACTATTGAATCTAGATAATAAACTAACCTGTCTAGATCATAAACTACCCAATCTAGATCATAAACTGCCCAATCTAGATCATAAAATATCCAATCTAGATCATAAACTATCCAATCTAGATCATAAACTATCCAATCTAGATCATAAACTATCCAATCTAGATCATAAACTATCCAATCTAGATCATAAACTACCCAATCTAGATCATAAACTTCCCAATCTAGATCATAAACTACCCAAACTAGATCATAAACTACCCTGTCTAGATCATAAACTATCCAATCTAGATCATAAACTATCCAATCTAGATCATAAACTATCAAATCTAGATCATAAACTATCCAATCTAGATCATAAACTATCCAATCTAGATAATAAACTACCCTATCTAGATCATAAACTACCCAATCTAGATCATAAACTGCCCAATCTAGATCATAAACTATCCAATCTAGATCATAAACTATCCAATCTAGATCATAAACTATCCAATCTAGATCATAAACTATCCAATCTAGATCATAAACTATCCAATCTAGATCATAAACTATCCAATCTAGATCATAAACTATCCAATCTAGATAATAAACTATCCAATCTAGATAATAAACTACCCTATCTAGATCATAAACTACCCAATCTAGATCATAAACTGCCCAATCTAGACCATAAACTATCCAATCTAGATCATAAACTATCCAATCTAGATCATAAACTATCCAATCTAGATCATAAACTATCCAATCTAGATCATAAACTATCCAATCTAGATCATAAACTACCCTATCTAGATCATAAACTATCCAATCTAGATAATAAACTACCCAATATAGATAATAAACTACCCAATCTAGATAATAAACTACCCTGTCTAGATAATAAACTACCCTGTCTAGACTACACAATAAAAATATAGATTATTGAATGCCCTATTTTGTCAATAAACTCCCCCCAATACGATAGCCATTGCCATGACTATATGATAAACTTCTGATGACAGAGGATAACACAATAATTTAGATGATATGCTCACCAACTCTCTTTTACTTTCGCCAGAAATCTATTTAATTCCCATTACCTGCGACCTAATAAATGTACTTTTGTGCTATTGCGAATAGCAGCGAAATATTTTGTCTCTGACAGACAGTTTTAGTGCAATAGCGCATGTCTAAGCTTATTGTATAAACGCTACTTTCAGTAGCGAGGACGGACATTCCGATTATTCGGTGATATCAAGGAAAAAAACAGTTTAAATGCGTTCTTTGCTCTCTAATTAAAGCAATCTAAATCAGCCTAACGCATGGAGAAGCCTGTATTTATCTGATGATGAAGCAACATTTGTGACAAATAGAGAAAATGCACTTTTAGCTAGCGAAATTATACACATACGAAAGAGTATGCGATGCCATATATAATTCTATTTGCTTTAGTATATGTCTTTACTGTTCATGCTTAATCATTTTCATAAATATGGAATATTGATAACTATTTCAACCATCATCACTTTTGGTGAAGATGCGCCCGCGCAACTGAGCTGCGAATTCCGCGGATGCTTGAAATCAGATCGTCCATCTGGCGCTCCTCTTCGGCGCTGGGACGTTTCGGACTTTTAAGCTGCTGCTGAAGATGATGATGGCGATTCTGACTAAGCTGCAGAGTGCTCGGGTCAGCGCCGTGATGGCAGAAGGCGCGAATCTAAAAGTTATTAAAATTTTATCTATTGGATTGTAGGTCTTCTGCTCCAAAACACCCCCTCATTGCCTCGGTATTTCTCTTCTCACTCTTCGACGCTGATTGACTCATAATTGCAATCGCAGATTCTCTCTTTTAAACCTCAGCCAATTGGTTATCGCGTAACCTCCCTACCTCACTATCTGTCCCTCTCCTCGTCGCTGATTGGCTCGTTAAAACTGCAATCGCAGATTCTCTCTTTTAAACCTCAGCCAATTGGTTATCGCGTAAATAATTACCCTCGTACCCAACTCACTCCCTCCCTGCCTCACTATCTGTCCCTCTCCTCGTCGCTGATTGGCTCGTTAAAACTGCAATCGCAGATTCTCTCTCTCCCAGGTCGCAGCCAATCAGTTATCGTCCAAATAGCTCCTACTGTAATCCTCCGCATCCACCTCGCTCCCTTCCTCACAATCTCTCCATTTCCGTCTCTCTCTACTCGATGCTGATTGGCTCTTCAAAGATAATTGATAATTGAAAATTCTTCAACCCCCCACACCCACCCCACTCCTTATAACTCATCTCTCTGTTCTCCCGACTGACTGAATGCGGGCTCCTTACTTCTCTGGCCAATAGTCGAAGTCGCTCGAAGTTGACCATCCCGCTGCTGCTTCGGGAGCCGCCGCTGCCGCCCAGGTACAAATCTTCGCACTCTCGCAAGGCGGCCAAATCCTTGCACAGAATGGCCAGGTACGGCAGGAACTGCTGGTTGGGTTGGCGCTGCGACTGCTTGCCGGCAGGTCGCTCGCTCGGTCTGTGAGTAAACATGGGGCAGCTTACAGTAACTTACAGCTGCTAGCTTACAGTAACTTACAGCTGCTAGCTTACAGTAACTTACAGCTGCTAGCTTACAGTAACTTACAGCTGCTAGGCAAGTACCGGTAGATATATACCAATCTGGTTGACCTCTGGGTATGGACACGAACACAGATAGAGTAGTTAGTCAGATACGCAGGGTCCTTGCTCAAGGACCTCTACACATCCCGATCCTTGCCCAG
>NIVC01000536.1:0-47500 GCA_002269645.1 Macrostomum lignano | reverse complement strand
GCAGCAGGTCCCTGCAGCAGCCGAAAGCTCGACGCGACGCGACAACGACGTCGGCAACTTGAGCACCGCGTGGCAGCCGCAACTGACGCGCGGCGCCATTCAGGCGATGCACTCGCAGGCGCAGCTGGAGGCCCTCGTCCACCTGATCAATGTCGTCGTCGAGTTCCAATTCGTCGACAGAGTTGACGGCGGTGGCGCCCTGAGCGGCCAGTGGAGGCTCCGGGCTGCGGCAGGAAGCTGCGAGGCGATGGGTGGCTTCATCAATGTCTCCCTATCCCCAACCGGATCTCCCCCGCTCCCTACCGGATCTCCGCTCCCTACTGGATCTCCCCCGCTCCCTTACCGGATCTCCGCTCCCTACCGAATCTTCCCCGCTCCCTACCGGATCTCCCCCGCTCCCTACCTGATCTCCCCCGCTCCCTACCGGATCTCCCCGCTCCCTACCGGATCCGGTGCTACAGGCGAGCCGCAGCAGCCGCCGCTCTCCTGCCGCCTCCTCCCCCGCGGCCGCCCCAAGCAGCTGGTCGAGCCGCAGCAGCACCCCGAAGAGCTCCGGGCTGGCGGCGAAATCGTCAAAGTGACTGCCAGCCCAGGCCAGGAGCACCCGGATCGCTCGAGTCCTTCGCTCCGGCTCCTCCTGGTTGCCAGCTGCCCCTAGCAACCGCTTAGCAACGGGCAAGCCGGACTGATAGAAAGCTGGATAAGTCAGCAGGAAGTCCTCGGTAAACCCCGGATCCGTCAGCTCGCAGCGAGGGTCCGTCAGCTGGTCCAGCAGGCCTCGCGGGGTGCCCCGAGTCGCCACCTGCAGCTGCTGGGTCGGCGAGCCAATTGGGGACGGCCGGACTTCGCGCACAAGAGACAGCGAGCCGTCCGGGCTGAACAACTCCACAGTGCGGCTGGATTCCGCTGCCAGAACTCGCTGAAGCTCCATCTGCGGGATCATCGGGGAGTGCATGGGACAGAGTGACATTGGGACAGAGTGACATTGGGACAGAGTGACATTTGGACAGAGTGACATTGGGACAGAGTGACATTGGGACAGAGTGACATTGGGACAGAGTGACATTGGGACAGAGTGACATTGGGACAGAGTGACATTGGGACAGAGTGACATTGGGACAGAGTGACATTGGGACAGAGTGACATTGGGACAGAGTGACATTGGGACAGAGTGACATTGGGACAGAGTGACATTGGGACAGAGTGACATTGGGACAGAGTGACATTGGGACAGAGTGACATTGGGACAGAGTGACATTGGCGTGGCAGCCACTCACCAGTGGCACCCGAGCAAACACGCATCCGGTGGCCAGAGCCCTGACGGTGCCGATCTGTCTTTGCCGCGTCTGCGCCGGTTGCTGAGGCCGCGCCGCTCCGAAGGCGTCTCCGACCGCCAGCTGCTCCGTACGGCAGCCCGGCCGGCTCACCTCCGCCGCGCCGCTGACAAGCACGCACCAAAATTCGAGCTCGCGACCGTCGGCTAGCAGTGTCTCCATCGGCGCAGCCACTCCGCCAAGCGCAACCTCGGCGAGCTGCCCGACGGCCTGTCGGGTGAAGTCGGCAAATCCGCGCAGCTGCCCGAAGGTAGCGGCCAGGGCGGCCACGTCGGCGGCGCAGCGCAGCGACGGCGGTTTTCGCAGGGCGTCGACTGCCGACGGCGGCCGACCAAGAGTCGCCGAGGCTGTCGTTGCGGAGGCTGCCGCCTGCAGCAGCTCATCGTCTTCGTCGACATCGGCGTCTACCATCGGCAGGTCGTCGTCGTCCTCGTCGTCGGCGCTGTCCTCCTCCGGCTCATCGTCGTCGGCTGAAAGTTCTTCGTCTTCAGTAGCTGCAGCAGCGGCGACGGAGGCGGCGGTGGCAGCGGCGGCCGCAGCGGCAGAGGCGGTGGAGGCGGCGGAGGTGCCGGCAGCTCCGGCCAGCTCGCTGCTGCCTGAGTATGCCGACGAGGTGTCGGAGCCGTGCGAGGCGCGGAAGACGGCGTTCGCCGACGAGGACAAGCCGAAGAAGTGGCGCCTGGTCGCGTTGCTAACGGACTGAGGGCGAGGTGAGTCATGGATGGAGACGTCCTTGGTGCTTCGGGGATGTCAAATTGGAGGGCCGAGGGCTTTTGGTTCCAGAGATGCGCGACGAAAGAGTAGTTGTGGGCTGGATCAAAGCCGGAGAAAATAGGTGTGAAAGTGATGGAGGTGTAGGGAACATGATAGATAGAGATGCTGGAAAGACAAGAGGTGTGGGAAAGATCGAGGTGTGGAAACATTAGAGGTGTGGGAGAGATAGAGGTGTGGGAGAGATAGAGGTGTGGGAAAGATTAGAGGTGTGGGAAAGATAAAGGTGTGGGAAAGATAGAGGTGTGGGAGAGATAGAGGTGTGGGAAAGATTAGAGGTGTGGGAAAGATAAAGGTGTGGGAAAGATAAAGGTGTGGGAAAGATAGAGGTGTGGGAAAGATAGTGGTGTGGGAAAGTTAGTGGTGGGGGAAAGATAGAGGTGTGGGAAAGATAGCGTTGTGGGAAAAATAGCGGTGTGGGAAACATTAGAGGTGTGGGAAAGATAGAGGTGTGGGAAAGATAGAGGTGTGGGAAAGATCGAGGTGTGGGAAAGATAGAGGTGTGGGAAAGATAGAGGTGTGGGAAAGATAGAGGTGTGGGAAAGATAGCGGTGTGGGAAACATGATAGATAGTGGCATGAGAAACATTAGAGGTGTGGGAAAGATCGAGGTGTGGGAAAGATAGAGGTGTGGGAAAGATAGAGTTGTGGGAAAGATAGAGGTGTGGGAAAGATAGAGGTGTGGGAAAGATAGAGGTGTGGGAAAGATAGAGGTGTGGGAAAGATAGAGGTGTGGGAAAGATAGAGGTGTGGGAAAGATAGAGGTGTGGGAAAGATAGAGGTGTGGGAAAGATCGAGGTGTGGGAAAGATCGAGGTGTGGGAAAGATCGAGGTGTGGGAAAGATAGAGGTGTGGGAAAGATAGAGGTGTGGGAAACATGATAGATAGTGGCATGAGAAACATTAGAGGTGTGGGAAAGATCGAGGTGTGGGAAAGATAGAGGTGTGGGAAAGATAGAGTTGTGGGAAAGATAGAGGTGTGGGAAAGATAGAGGTGTGGGAAAGATAGAGGTGTGGGAAAGATAGAGGTGTGGGAAAGATAGAGGTGTGGGAAAGATAGAGGTGTGGGAAAGATAGAGGTGTGGGAAAGATCGAGGTGTGGGAAAGATCGAGGTGTGGGAAAGATCGAGGTGTGGGAAAGATAGAGGTGTGGGAAAGATAGAGGTGTGGGAAAGATAGAGGTGTGGGAAAGATAGCGGTGTGGGAAACATGATAGATAGTGGCATGAGAAACATTAGAGGTGTGGGAAAGATCGAGGTGTGGGAAGGATAGCGGTGTGGGAAACATTAGAGGTGTGGGAAAGATAGAGGTGTGGGAAAGATAGAGGTGTGGGAAAGATAGAGGTGTGGGAAAGATAGCGGTGTGGGAAACATTAGAGGTGTGGGAAAGATAGAGGTGTGGAAAAGATAGTGGTAGGGGAAAGATAGAGGTGTGGGAAAGATAGAGGTGTGGGAAACATTAGAGGTGTGGGAAAGATAGAGGTGTGGAAAAGATAGTGGTAGGGGAAAGATAGAGGTGTGGGAAAGATAGAGGTGTGGGAAAGATAGAGGTGTGGGAAAGATAGCGGTGTGGGAAAGATAGAGGTGTGGGAAAGATAGAGGTGTGGGAAAAATAGAGGTGTGGGAAAGATAGAGGTGTGGAAAAGATAGTGGTAGGGGAAAGATAGAGGTGTGGGAAAGATAGAGGTGTGGGAAACATTAGAGGTGTGGGAAAGATAGAGGTGTGGAAAAGATAGTGGTAGGGGAAAGATAGAGGTGTGGGAAAGATAGAGGTGTGGGAAAGATAGAGGTGTGGGAAAGATAGCGGTGTGGGAAAGATAGAGGTGTGGGAAAGATCGAGGTGTGGGAAAGATCGAGGTGTGGGAAAGATAGAGGTGTGGGAAAGATAGAGGTGTGGGAAAGATAGGGGTGTGGGAAAGATAGCGGTGTGGGAAACATGATAGATAGTGGCATGAGAAACATTAGAGGTGTGGGAAAGATAGGTTTTTGACAGAGAATAGCCGAGTAAAACGGACTAGTTCTGTGTCCCATGAAGAAGTACAGAAACGGGGCAACTGTAACGCCCAGGCAACTGCATAATTAATGCAGCTGTTTATTTGATCAAAGCTGTCGGGAGAAACTCGAGCTAGATAAAAAAGCCGCAGATAGACTTTATCTGGGATAATTTGAAAGGTGAAGAGGCTCGTAGCGGCGCAATGCCCCCAGTTCGGGCATCCTCGACACTGGGACAGGCGCGTCAGTCGCTCACCCTGGGGCAGCCTCCTGAAGCATCGCGCCGCCTGCTGGTGCCTCCGTTCATGACGGCCCCGGTTAGAGGGGAGTGCAGAGAGGGGCAGACAGACAGGCACTCCTGCGGTGGGGAAGCGAGAGGAAGGGAGCGTAGGTTTTATAGTTTACTGCTAATTCTCGATCCCATAGGCGACTAGGATAGAATAGTAACACATGACAGAAATCTGTTTGTCAGTTATGCCGCAAACTGCTGGGAGGCATTTGTATCCAAATTATTGCAGCACCGCATATAATCTGCAATATTGGTCCGCCTGTCCTATAGTATGAACTTTTATTTGACAGATTAGCTGATCTTATTAATCCATCATACTGAACACTTGACTCCTGTACACACAATTGAACCATACCTATTCCTGTGCATACTGTAAACACAGTTATTGGTTTGTAGATGCTTGATTTTCAGGTGTTAAAAAACTTAACAGCTCGGGCTTTTAAATCTACTGCTCAGGCCTCTCTAAATCTACTGCTCAGGCCTCTTTAAATCTACTGCTCAGGCCTCTCTAAATCTACTGCTAAGGACTCTCTAAATCTACTGCTCAGGCCTCTCTAAATCTACTGCTCAGGCCTCTCTAAATCTACTGCTAAGGACTCTCTAAATCTACTGCTCAGGCCTCTCTAAATCTACTGCTCAGGCCTCTCTAAATCTACTGCTCAGGCATCTCTAAATCTACTGCCCAGGCCTCTCTAAATCTACTGCTCAGGCATCTCTAAATCTACTGCTCAGGCCTCTCTAAATCTACTGCTCAGGCTTCTCTAAATCTACTGCTCAGGCCTCTCTAAATCTACTGCTCAGGCCTCTCTAAATCTACTGCTAAGGCCTCTCTAAATCTACTGCTCAGGCCTCTCTAAATCTACTGCTCAGGCCTCTCTAAATCTACTGCTCAGGCCTCTCTAAATCTACTGCTCAGGCCTCTCTAAATCTACTGCTCAGGCATCTCTAAATCTACTACTTAGGCGCCAAACTCAAACTCTCCAAGACTATTTTATCCAATGAAATTTTTTTACTAATTCTATGAAAAGAAACAGAATTTAAATTTGCAAAAAATGCGCAAAAGTTTCCTATAAACAAAGCCCAGTAGATCAAAGCAGCGGATCAGCGTTTCCACGAAATCTAATATATCAGTTTCGAATTCTGTATTCGACCCACCGGACTTTAAAAACATCTGTCACTGACTGGCCAGGGGCTATTCCGCATTCCAGTTTAGGGGCGCAATAGAACCAGCGTCCACGTATCTAGGGGAAGCATTAATCCCATGCCTGAACTCCCATCGCCTCTATTCCGCAGAGGGGGCGTTCTCCCAAAGGCTTTTTGTTGCAAAATGTGCTGTGCCATTTTTTATTTCACCACCGAACTCCACCATAAAACTGGCGGGCAGTGGATCATGCCGCTTGAAACTTTGTTGTTGTCTGTCGGAAATTCTCTAACTATTACGACTGGAGAGATCCCCTCCGATCCGTCAGTGGGTTGGAGAGATCCCCTCCGATGCGTCAGTGGGTTGGAGAGATCCCCTCCGATCCGTCAGTGGGTTGGAGAGATCCCCTCCGATGCGTCAGTGGGTTGGAGAGATCCCCTCCGATCCGTCAGTTGACTGGAGAGATCCCCTCCGATCCGTCAGTGGGTTGGAGAGATCCCCTCCGATCCGTCAGTGGGTTGGAGAGATCCCCTCCAATCCGTCAGTGGGTTGGAGAGATCCCCTCCGATCCGTCAGTGGGTTGGAGAGATCCCCTCCGATCCGTCAGTGGGTTGGAGAGATCCCCTCCAATCCGTCAGTGGGTTGGAGAGATCCCCTCCGGTCCGTCAGTGGGTTGGAGAGATCCCCTCCGATCCGTCAGTTGGTTGGAGAGATCCCCTCCGATCCGTCAGTGGGTTGGAGAGATCCCCTCCGATCCGTCAGTGGGTTGGAGAGATCCCCTCCGATCCGTCAGTGGACTGGAGAGATCCCCTCAGATTCTTCAGTTGGACTGGAGAGATCCCCTCCGATCCGTCAGTGGGTTGGAGAGATCCCCTCCGATCCGTCAGTGGGTTGGAGAGATCCCCTCCAATCCGTCAGTGGGTTGGAGAGATCCCCTCCGATCCGTCAGTGGGTTGGAGAGATCCCCTCCGATCCGTCAGTGGACTGGAGAGATCCCCTCAGATTCTTCAGTTGGACTGGAGAGATCCCCTCCGATCCGTCAGTGGACTGGAGAGATCCCCTCCGATCCGTCAGTGGACTGGAGAGATCCCCTCCGATCCGTCAGTGGACTGGAGAGATCCCCTCCGATCCGTCAGTGGACTGGAGAGATCCCCTCTGATCCGTCAGTGGACTGGAGAGATCCCCTCCGATCCTTCAGTTGACTGGAGAGATCCCCTCCGATCCTTCAGTTGACTGGAGAGATCCCCTCCGATCCGTCAGTGGACTGGAGAGATCCCCTCCGATCCGTCAGTGGGTTGGAGAGATCCCCTCCGATCCGTCAGTGGGTTGGAGAGATCCCATCCGATTCTTCAGTTGGACTGGAGAGATCCCCTCCGATCCGTCAGTGGACTGGAGAGATCCCCTCCGATCCGTCAGTGGACTGGAGAGATCCCCTCCGATCCGTCAGTGGACTGGAGAGATCCCCTCCGATCCGTCAGTGGACTGGAGAGATCCCCTCCGATCCGTCAGTGGGTTGGAGAGATCCCCTCCCATCCGTCAGTGGACTGGAGAGATCCCCTCCGATCCGTCAGTGGGTTGGAGAGATCCCCTCCGATCCGTCAGTGGGTTGGAGAGATCCCATCCGATCCTTCAGTGGCTTCGTCGCACTGGCGCTAACCCCACAATACTTCAGTAGAAAGTAGGTCACGCTGCAACATGCCACTCATAAAGAATATCCTTGATCTGCATAAACCTGGTAAAATTATTCTAAATTTTTAGCCAGTATAAACACACTTTAAATTGCTTACCGTGCAGATAAAGTATAAAGTGGATGGCTGATTTCCTTACTTTACTCTGGCATGCTTGAATTAAGCAGCAAAATGCATTTTAGCCCAGTTCCATGACTACAGAGGCTCACTTAATCTACAGGAATAAATAGAGGCAGTCTTCACTGTATCTCTGATTTGATTTTGCGGTTCAATGGGCTTTGGGCTTCTTCTTCCAACTGCTTTTGCTGCCACGCTTATGATGCTCGGCATCGTATTTTGTATCGGATAGAAAGTGCAGTACACGGACTCGGGCCAGTTCTGGACCAATGGGAAAGCAAGGGCCTGTATTATTGGACCAAAAACAAACTTCTTTCCGAAGCGCACAAGCTCTCTTCTCTCTTTCAAAGCAGAATGTAGGAATTCCATTCTAGGAAAGGGAAGCTTAAATATTTGAAGAACTGAGTGGAACACGCGCTCATAATGGCCTAATCCACGAGCCTATCGAACATTACTCTCTTGGGGCCCGTGCTATAAAACTAGGAGTTCAAGGACCGATTGACACTCCTAAATCAATCAAAAGTTGATTTTTTTAATTTCTGATCTGGGTGACCAGTTTTTTATCTAATCTGAATGCCGCTTCCTCATCCTCTTCAATGTTGATGAGTAATATATACTTTTTTTAAAAGTACATAGACTTATTTAAACAATATGGGCCTAAGTAACAGTACTTGTTTGTCATTGGTATAGCTTTATAATATTAGTGATACAATTTGTTAAAAAGTAGCTATTGTTATTTCATAGGCGTCTTAGGACAGACTTGAGGTCCTTATTTATATTCTTGCTCCACCCTAGCTTTATAGCACGGCCCCTGAGCTGTGCAGTGGGAATTGACGTGTGAATATCAATTAGATTAAAAAACCAACTATAGACAGGGTAATAAAAGTAACCCCCCCGAGGTTGGGGTGGGGTTGGGCCCGCACCCACCACCCCATGGCACCCCCTCTCAGTTGGGGCAGAACAAGCGTGCACAAGTTAAACCATCCAATAAGCCTAAATTCAGGGTTTGGAAGTTTATGACTCATCTAAGTAAACCAGTTGTCTAGAACGCATTTGATTGGCTGGCAGATATATGCGCTCACAAACAAGAAATTGACCAAGCTTACGATTAAAACCAATCGTCGTTTTCCTTCACCCATTCCGTCCGACACATATAAGTAAGCCCGCAATTTAAACAGCTGTAAAATATAAAGTAAACTAATCAGCCATGTCCCGATTCAGTCTGTACTGTTTGTGCATTTTCTTTGTCGCAGCGGCTCTGTTTGCTGCTGCCTACGGCGGTGGCGACCAACAAGGAAAGGAGCGCAACAAAGATGTCCAGCGTTTCAATTACAACTACGGCGGCAGGCGTGGCGTCGCAGGCCGAGAGTATGCTCGCTACTATAAGTACGACAAGCATGCCCACAAAGACGAGCGTGGCTATTACGCCAAAAAGGCTGTAGAACACGACAAGCAGAACAAGACCAAGTACAATCGGTACCGTCCGTACAGAAAGTACAGACAAGACAAGTACAGAAAGTACAGACAAGACAAGTATAGAAAGTACAGGCAAGACAAGTACAGAAAGTACAGACAAGACAAATACAGAAAGTACAGACAAGACAAGTATAGAAAGTACAGGCAAGACAAGTATAGAAAGTACAGACAAGACAAGTACAGAAAGTACAGACAAGACAAGTATAGAAAGTACAGACAAGACAAGTACAGAAAGTACAGACAAGACAAGTATAGAAAGTACAGGCAAGACAAGTACAGAAAGTACAGACAAGACAAGTACAGAAAGTACAGGCAAGACAAGTACAGAAAGTACAGGCAAGACAAGTACAGAAAGTACAGAAAGTACAGGCAGAACAAGTATCAAAAGTATGGAAAATTTAGAAAACATCACACTAATAAGAGGCGAGCTAACAAGAAGATCGGCAAACTTGATGACAAGACTAAGAAAACTAAGAAGCCTGACCAGAAGCCGGACAAGCCCGACCAGAAGCCGGACAAACCCGACCAGAAGCCGGACAAGCCCGACCAGAAGCCGGACAAGCCCGACCAGAAGCCGGACAAGCCCGACCAGAAGCCGGACAAGCCCGACCAGAAGCCGGACAAACCCGACCAGAAGCCGGACAAGCCCGACCAGAAGCCGGACAGGCCCGACCAGAAGCCGGACAAGCCCGACCAGAAGCCGGACAAGCCCGACCAGAAGCCGGACAAGCCCGACCAGAAGCCGGACAAGCCTGACCAGACGTCGGAAACGCCTCACCAGAAGTCAATCGAAGTCTAATGAGAAGCTGAATGAGTCTGCTCACTTGATAAAAATGAATAAACACTGATTTCTTGCGAGAGCGTACTTTGGCTTCATTTGAGCATTTTCATTGAATTTTCCTTCCCTTTTTGCTCGACTGTCGCGAAGTTTTATTCGGTTTTATAAATTGCCATATGACATATTACTCGTAGTAACAAATAAATGTGACGATATCGCAATTATATATAGTCCAGTAAACACAGATTTAAATAAGATTTTGGCTTCTTCATTGTGCGAAACATTGATATTTATTCAGAAACGTTAATATATGTCAAATATAAAACAGTTGCCTAATTTCCATGTTTCTACTGCTAGTAGCGCAGTTAGTGAAAAAAGTAGTTTATTTTCTGAAGCCTTTGGCTCGACAAAACTCTTGGCATGTGTTATGCCCCTTGCCATCAAATTGAGGAGCATTTTTAAACTGCAGAACTTGCCGATTTAACTGATTGCACAATGCCCGATATTCTCTCCCTTTCGGATTCTACCCAAGGGATCAAATCTTGAATTGGAAACGAAAAGATTGCCCAAAATTGGTGCAATCCGCGGTTAAAATTTTGTCATCATATTTTCTAAAATGCAGGCATCCTGGAATTATGCCTGCGCGACTCGGTTGTCAAGCCGGGGACTCGATCGATTCGAAGCGGAAAGGCGACTAGCAGGGGGTTGACAGCCCGAGAATAAACAAAAACTGCACTGCATTCCCGGCCGGTCCCTGCAAAGCAATGGGCCTTCCGAACTCTCGCAGTGATTGAGCGCTGCAGGAATTCCCGTGAGGCTCGCATGGCCTCTGTGGTTGCGTAATTCCCCCCCCCCTCACCCCCTGCAGTTCTGAGTCCTTCTCAGTCATCCAGCACTGGCTCAGAGGCCAGAGCAAATTTGTATGCATTCAATGCAACTCAGTGAGTAATATTTATTCCTGAAGAAACCTTCATATCCCAGTTAGAATCCCAGTTAGAATCCCAGTTAGAATCCCAGTTAGAGTCTCAGGTAGAATCCCAGTTAGAATCCCAGTTAGAATCCCAGTTAGAATCCCAGTTAGAATCCCAGTTAGAATCCCAGTTAGAATCCCAGTTAGAATCCCAGTTAGAATCCCAGTTAGAATCCCAGTTAGAATCCCAGTTAGAATCCCAGTTAGAATCCCAGTTAGAATCCCAGTTAGAATCCCAGTTAGAATCCCAGTTAGAATCCCAGTTAGAATCCCAGCTAGAATCCCAGTTAGAGTCCCAGTTAGAGTCTCAGGTAGAATCTCGCAAACACTATAAAGTACGCAGAAAGTTGCTGCGTAAAATGAGAAAGGATGTTACAAAGCTGCTTCCATTCCTCTTCTGAGCATTCACGCAAACTGACTCAAATTTCTTGTCTCAAAAGCCGTTGCTCTGGGATTAAGATTCCTTTGCTATTTTCACCAGCTTCCGAACGGCATCATCAGCCTAAAATCTGGGAAAATGCAGAATGTGCAGGTAGAAATCGTGCTTACGGCTCACACAGAAGGACTTTCTGGCGGTCTTGCGTTGCGGTTCCCAGCTGCTTTGAAAAAAATTAACCTGCCGATAAGCATCTGCTGATCCAACCATGCGATACAGTATGAGATCGAATTTCTAAAATATTCAGTCAGTCAGTTTTGTTTAAAATCCATTGAGAAATGTGGACTTGTGGGCGTTTTCATTTCTGATGCTAATAGAAAAAAGGAATTACCCTTAAGAGGCGACCCCAGCACAGCCCCCGCACAGCCTCCGCACAGCTCCAACACAGCCCCAGCACAACTCCAGCACAGCCCCAGCCCAGCCCCCAGCACAGCCCCCGCACAGCCCCCGCACAGCCCCAGCAGAGCCCCCAGACTCCTTTCATTAGCTGCATTCGTTCCAAGAAATGCATCATTTACGCCACAAAAGTGCCGGCCATTTCGCCTAAATGAATGCAATATTCACAGCTTCCTGTACTTTTGCAACTACGAATGCCAACGTCTGGCCCAAACGAGTTTCAACCTTACAGCAGCAGCCACGATACCACGAATCAAGTTGGTTGCTGGGCTTGCGTGAGAGATAGAAATCTCAGTTGGCTTGTGTTCTATACTTGCGAGTCCTCCTATCTTTCAATCCAGAAGGGGAGATGCGTGCGAGAGAGAATCGTCGAAGGGGTGTTCCTGAGCACGGAAGATTTCTTGGAATAGTATTCCCCCCACAATCCATCCTCAGCTGCGACTCTATCCGCTTCCCAATCCCCGATCCCCAATAGATCCCCATATCCCCATTCTAGAATTCGATTCATCAAAATTCGGCCTCGACCTCGTTGGCCCATTCGCAGTTCCATTTCTGCTTTTAATCATTCAAACTGCATAGTCTGCATTTGTGGCTTCTGGAGATTCTTTTTTATTCTGATTCAGCAGCAGAAATACAAGGGGGTGGCTGAAAACAAATGTCACTACTCTACTCCCTTCTACCCAGACTACTCTACTCCCTTCTACCCAGACTACTCTGCTCCCTTCTACCCAGACTACTCTACTCCCTTCTACCCAGACTACTCTGCTCCCTTCTACCCAGACTACTCTGCTTCCTTCTACCCAGACTACTCTGCTCCCTTCTACCCAGACTACTCTACTCCCTTCTACCCAGACTACTCTACTCCCTTCTACCCAGACTACTCTACTCCCTTCTACCCAGACTACTCTGCTCCCTTCTACCCAGACTACTCTGCTTCCTTCTACCCAGACTACTCTGCTCCCTTCTACCCAGACTACTCTACTCCCTTCTACCCAGACTACTCTACTCCCTTCTACCCAGACTACTCTACTCCCTTCTACCCAGACTACTCTACTCCCTTCTACCCAGACTACTCTACTCCCTTCTACCCAGACTACTCTACTCCCTTCTACCCAAACTACTCTACTCCCTTTTTCCCAGACTACTCGACTGTCTCTCCTACCCCTACTCTACTCCCTTTTTCCCAGTCTACTCTACCCTCTTCTACCGAGGCTACTCTACTTCCTTCTACCCGACTACTCTACATTTACCTCATTCTACCTAAATTCCTCCTCTCAAGTGTTTTTTTCAATCATCCACTACATTGCTCTATCTTACAGAAATTTGAAGTTTATTTATTGAAATACACATCCTGATATCCTGTAAATCAATTAGACACTATAAATTATTCTGCAATACAGAAAACAAGTCATGCTATAAGTATCTCATTTCTGTCGCACAGATCAATTGGCTACTACAGTTTCTCCCACTACACTCCCAGCTTCCCGCCAGATCTTTGCGCTTCATCAATTGCCGAAATCGACAGCCAAGCTGACAGTTGATTGAAATCCCCTCTCGCACAGCGCCTCATTCTTCCCCTGCGGATCGTTACCCCCCCCCTCCCCCAAGCCCCCGGCAAAGACAGGATGACAAATTCCATTCGCAATGTCCACTGGAAGTCTGGAAGCCTACTATAAAGTCGGCATGGGGTAATTCCTGTATGGCTTTGCTTTCAGCTACAATGTGAGCAATTCATATTTAGCGGCCTAAGACTTTTCTGCACGTTATTTTTAGTGCTGTGCTTAAGTTCAACTTTAGCTACCTTCTATCTTCTTCTTCTATCTATCTTCTACCCTATCTTATGTTCTGCCCTGCCCCTCCTACTCTCCCCTCTCTTCTACCCTCCCTCTCTTCTACCCTCCCTCTCTTCTACCCTCCCTCCTCTCTTCTACCAGGTACCTCCCTCTCTTCTACCCTCCCTCCTCTCTTCTACCTCCCTCTCTTCTAACCTCCCTCCTCTCTTCTACCTCCCTCTCTTCTACCCTCCCTCCTCTCTTCTACCTCCCTCTCTTCTACCCTCCCTCTTCTGCCCTCCCTCCTCTCTTCTACCCTCCTCCTCTCTTCTACCCTCCTCCTCTCTTCTACCCTCCCTCCTCTCTTCTACCCTCCCTCCTCTCTTCTACCTCCCTCTCTTCTACCCTCCCTCTTCTGCCCTCCCTCCTCTCTTCTACCCTCCTCCTCTCTTCTACCCTCCTCCTCTCTTCTACCCTCCCTCTTCTGCCCTCCCTCCTCTCTTCTACCCTCCTCCTCTCTTCTACCCTCCTCCTCTCTTCTACCCTCCTCCTCTCTTCTACCCTCCTCCTCTCTTCTACCCTCCGCCCTCTCTTCTACCCTCCTCCTCTCTTCTACCCTCCGCCCTCTCTTCTACCCTCCTCCTCTCTTCTACCCTCCTCCTCTCTTCTACCCTCCGCCCTATCTTCTACCCTCCTCCTCTCTTCTACCCTCCCTCCTCTCTTCTACCCTCCTCCTCTCTTCTACCCTCCCTCCTCTCTTCTACCTCCCTCTCTTCTACCCTCCCTCTCTTCTGCCCTCCCTCCTCTCTTCTACCCTCCTCCCTCTCTTCTACCCTCCCTCCTCTCTTCTACCCTCCCTCCTCTCTTCTACCCTTCCTCCTCTCTATCAAAAAATATTTGCAGACAAAGACTTGAAACTACAGTTAGTTTAACAGCATAGTTGCTACACGCATAATGCATCTCTCATACATGAATTATCAAAGCTTTATTGTTATGTGAAGGAAACAGCTTCTTGAAAAGGTCAGGGCTTTGCAAGAACTTTTGATTAATAATTGCGAATTAATTAATTTAAGCAAACGACCACTGAATTGCATTGACAGACAGACAAAATATGCATTGACACACCGAAGACAGAAGCGGAATCAGGTTAGAGCGGCATCAGACTTAGAGCAATGGAATAAAAATTAGATCAATGATGACAAGCAAGTTCGTGCTTCAAAAACACTAAATAATACACAGTTTAAAGCTATCAGAAGTTCGAATAATGCACAATATAAGTTAAGAGTATGCGAATTAAAGGCAGCGTTTTAATTTTCATCTTTATAAACTGAGTTACTGATTTAATTATTGTTATTATATAAAATCGAGCAGATAGTATTCGGATTTCTCAGGTAATCTCAGCCAGGTAATTTTAACTCTTAGCTAAGCCAAGAGGCGAGACAGTCTATGGTCAAAACCCAGGTTCGACTTCAATTAGGCGTTATGGACTGGCTAAGATTACTGGTGGCTCATAGGCTGAGATAGGCCTGAGAAATTGCAGCAATGTACACTGAAAGACAGGGGAGGGCTGGGCTGAAAGGGGGGGGCGGTTCAAGAGGACACGAACTCCAGACTGTCAGGGTCCAAGGCCAGCAGCTGGCTCAGTTGCCAAGGCGATTTGGGGCCAGTCAGAGCCGGCGCGACCAGCTGGAATCCCGGCAGGCTGCCGCGGCTTCTCAGCTCGACCAGCTGCGACGAGCTCCAGCGATGCCGGGTGGCCAGACCTCGCGCCGCCGCTGTCGCTTCTCGTTGCCAGGCGACCAGTGATGCGGCGGTCAGCGCGTCGGACTGAAGCCGGGTGAGCTCGGCTGAGACTGACACTCCGTAACTAATGCTCAGGACGGAGTGCCGGCTCGACACCAACAGGCGGTCGGAGCCATCAGAGCGGCTGATCGTCAGGGAGATGTCACCAGGCAACTCGAACCGGGATCTGGGATGGGGGTGGAAGACGGAAAATGAAAAATGAACTTGTTACGAGCTATAATTGGGTAATTTAGACAAACCATCTTGAGATAGCCGACGTTAATAGCTATTTTTAGAATCTATTTTTAGTATATTAGACTAGCGCAGCCCCCTTGGGGTGGCCCGAACAAAGACTGAAATGCTATTTTTAATAGCACTCTATCAACCCTTTTTTAGTTTCATAGCTATTTTTAGAATCTTTTTAGTACCCTCGTATATTAGACTAGCGCACTCCCCCTTGGGGTGGCCTGAACAAAAAAACGGAAAGGTATCTTATTTCATCAGCATTTCATCACTATTTAAAAAAGGATAATAAGTAAATATCCAGTAGTAAGATTGCCATCGACCCATATTTGACTGGCTGATGCACATGTACGAAAATATGATAACAATGACAGTTGCAAACGAGGGAAATTGATGGAGAAGGTACAGTAAAACACAACCTAGATAGACATAGACGAAAAACATGATCTTTCTTATCGTCGGGCATGTTGACAGCTTTCAGTCAGGGCTATCTTGTAAATCGGTCTTCGTATTTGAAAACAAATGCCATTCTTCCAACCTGAGCACTAAAGCAGCTCCCATACTCGCATAACTCCTCACCTTGTCAAATCAACAGAGCTGCCAAACACGGCCTGCAGGTGCGTGTTCATCAGGCCAGCCCGCTCAGGCCAGGCCAGGTGCACCACCTGCTTGTCCCCGTCCAGTCCCGGGAACGGCACCAGCTCGGAGCCGTTGACCGCCGCCATGGCGAGCTGCTTCACCACCTGCGGCACCTGATCGCCGTGGAACTCCGGCACCGAGACTCGAATCCGAGGCCGCGATTCCGACCAGCCGTCGCCGCGACTTTCGCCGTAGTCGACGCTGAGCAGCAGCCCCGGATGGAGCGTCGGCCCCGTCGAGTTCAGCGCCAAGCCGCCGCCGCTGCCGCTGTCGATCTTCTCGATCATCGACAGTCGCTGGAAGGCGGCCAGGCTGTCCGCCAGCGCAGAGGACAGCACGGATGTCGGCGAATCCCGCAGACCAGCCAACGGGCTTGTCAGCGAGCTCCCTGCCGTCGAGTCCATCGCCGATACAATGGTCGCCGTCGAAGCTTCCGGACGAACGTTGAAGTTGGCCAGCCAGAAGTTTGGGCGGGACACCGCTAGCGAGTCGTAGGCGGCGTCGGCTTCACCAGCGAGATGGTCAAATGTCAGGCCGTCTAGATTGGTCAAGCCGAGAGGCGAGTCGCCGAAGCCGGCGTGCAGGCGGCGCGCCAAGCCGGAGTAGTCGGGGGCGGCCCATTGGCCGGTGAGGGGGTCGTACACCCGCTGCCCGGGCGGCAGCAGAACCAGCTGTGCGTCGGGGTCGTGGATGCCGCCGCGGTAGCCGAAGGGCAGCTGCGCGGTCTGCTTGGAGACGGTGAGCAGGCCGGTGTGCGAGTAGCTTAGCTGGTTCAGCGCGATGCCGCGGCTATCTAGAAGGGCCAACGGCGAGCCCAGATGGTCGCACACAATGTAGGCCCGCTCGCCGTTAGTTTCCATAGCAACTAATTGACCGGTGCGATTCTCATAGACAAAGGTTGCCAGCCGGTTGCCATGCGGGAAGAAGGCGTGGCTGACTCGCCAGGGGCTGACCGGATCGGCGTACATCAGCTGGAAGTCGCGGCTCCGGTCCAGCAGGTCCAGACGGGCGACCAGGCGGTCCCTGGAGTCGTACAGGTAGTGCAGGCTGTACACCTGCGTGCCTCCGTCCGCCACGCAGTCAGCTCGCAGCAGCTGGCCTTTGGCGTTGAACCGGAAGTGCTCCGTATGCCCTGGCAGCTTCCGGTTCCGGCGCCAGCTGAGGAAGCCGTCGGCGTCGAAGCCGAGCCCGACGCTACCAACCGACGTCGGCAGGCCGCGGCTGTCGTAGGTGTAGTTCAGCCACTCCGCCGCGGCCGGCGGAGGCGACTCAATTGAGCGGGCGGCGATTCGACCGTCGCCGCGGTAAATAATCCGCTGCCGACTGGTCACCTGGCCGCGCTGGGCCTGGGTCAGCTGCGGTGGGTGTTGGGGATGTTGAGATTATGGAGAAATTGTGACTTTGGGGATGTTGGGATTAGGGGGATATAAGGCTACTGGGGCTACTGGGGATATTGGGATAGTTGACATTATTGGGACATTAAGGATACTGGACATTGGGACAATGAAATACTGGGACTTCTGATGCATAAAACATAAGAATCTGGGGATTTTTAGGGATTGTCGGATAAAAGAGTGATATTGGTGTTTGGTGTAACAATAGCAAATAAGTTAAACAATTCTAAGCAAAGGCTACTCACCTGCACAGGCCTGCCCAATCGGTCCTTGGCGTACTCCAGTGACACCTGAGCCTCATTTGCCAGGCCGTAGACCAGCCTCTCTGGCCGTCCCAGGCTGCAGCTGTGCAGCGACAGCACGAACGCCCTGGCATCGAAGCCGCTGCCCGGGCCGCTGGCGAAGTGCAGCGTGTTCTCCACCAGCCGGCCCATGCTGTCGAAGTGAAACCTGCGCATGGCCCTGCCGTCCTGCAGCGTGATTGTGTGCTTCATCCGGGACACCTCGTATTGGAAGCGGATGTCCAGCTGGCCTGTCACGTGACCCCTGACCGGATCCAGCGTCGTGTTTACAACGGTTCGAGCGGCGATGCTGCCGCCGCTGCCGCCAACAACGGTTTCTATGGACACTAATCGTAGCTCGGCGTCCAGGGTGTACCGATGATGGACAGGTGCGAGTCCGGACTCGGCTGTGGAGGCCAGGCCGTCAACAAGCTCAACACTCTCGCTCGCGAGGCAGCCGCCTCTGTAGTTGAACTGCTGGCGGACGGATGTTTCAGCGAGTTGGTCGGTGACCGCGGCCCTGTAGAGCAGTTTGGTGTCCGGATGGTAGCTGAACTCGGTCCTGGTCAGGCCGTGCACGCTGAGGGCGAGGCGGCGAGGCAGCTCGCCAGCTAAGAAGGAGTTCGCCAGGAGCCGCTGGCGGCTGGGGTAGGCGAGCGAGGCGAGAGTTTCAGCCGAGTCGAAATCGAACAGGGCGGCCCGGCCGCTCTGCCAGGGCCGGTAGTGCAGGCGGGTGCCGCCAACGATGCTCTGCGACAGCACCGACTGCCGGACGCCCTCCGGCGAGGTTACGCCACCAAAATTGCCGTTGGCGTTGAGATGGAAGGTGTGCAGATTGCCTAGTGGATCCGTGACGGTGTTGGGCTGCGGGGGCAGGTGACGGGTGGAGCATTTTTTAAGGGTTGGTTGGTGTGTTTGGGGTTGGTTGGGGTGTTTGGAGTTGGTTGGTGTGTTTGGGGTTGGCTGGTGTGTGTTGGGTTTGGTTGGCGTGTTTGTGGTTGGTTGGTGTGTTTGGGTTTGGTTGGAGTGTTTGGGGTTGGTTGGAGTGTTTAGGGTTGGTTGGCGTTGGCGTGTCTGGGGTTGGTGTGTTTGGCATGCTTTTGGACTAGAAAGTGCTTTGGTGATTGGAATTTAGAAATTAGTTTAGCTATATAGTTTAGCCACGTATTTGATGGCCTCTAAACCAAACCAAACAATGGTCTCGTTCTGAGCAAGTACTATTAGAAATTTTTCCCTTTTGTTTTTCGCTCGGTGACAGAGAGCATGACTTAACTGCAACCTCACGAGAAGCCGAGGTTTCAACGTAAAATGAAGATTGTGAAAAATAGCGACTGGCCCAAAACTTATCCATGGGATAAAGCTAGTTAGTTGCATTTCATCTTATCCTATTTCATCCTTTCCCACAGCAGCCTCACCCGGGCCCCCAGTTTTTTTCCCAGCTCTCCTTTCCACAGTTCCGCATTGATTGACACGAAGTCGTTCTGCTGGAAAATTGAACCGAGCTGAGTTCGCAGTGCAGCTATTAGTTCTCACCCCTTCCCGAAGTCTGTCGCCATGCCATGACCCTGGCGGCTTCAGTGATGCATGACTGCCAGCCCAATGCAACCCAGTTTTTTTCATTTTTTCTTTCTTTTTTGGTCAAACATCGCGTTATTTCCTTGAATCCACCAGTGTGAAAAATACTCGATTCGGAAACATTCCCAAATGCCCGAACTCGCAATTAACTTCAGCCGTGATTAGTAGAGAGAGGCGACCAACTGCGGTTGCTAAGCTGACCATAAACAATAGAGTAATTGACCCATCACATGATCACGTGATCTGTTCTTGTGTGCAAATTAGACCCGAGAAATAATGCTCGAATAAGTTTTAGTAATTTACTAGATATATTTTGCTTATTGGACTTACCAGCGTTGTTGAATTGTCTGAGTAGCTGTATCGATAAACAGCCAGCTCATTCGCCGCTTCACTGTCCGAGAATTGACGAATCTCGGACACCAGACGGCCCAGCAAGTCGTATTGCCACTGGTAAGTGCCTCTCTCGATGTTGCTCTCCGATGCTGTGCGCGGCTTGTCGGCCCATTGCATCAGGGCAATTCGGCCGCGACTAAGGAGAGAGTTTAAATTTGATTCTTTGGTAGAATTCTTTGGTACGAGCGTATATTGGATTAAAAAACTTTACGCCCCTGTTACACTAAGCAAATAAATTTACATTGTTATATAAATAGCAACAGGGGTTTGTGGCTCTAAAAAGCATGTACATTTTAAAAAGGGAGAGCGGGCTGAGGGTTAGACGGGTTAGAATTCTAGAGTCAATCAATAAACTTTGCCCCCCCCCCGACTGTGTACACTAGGCAAAATCAATGTACATTGTTCTATAAATAGAAACACGGGTTTCCGGCTAACCTAGTGTAGTCAAACCGCACAGGCCTGTACAGACAGATTCGCTGATTGGGCACAATAGAAATCGGATTTCCGTCTCGATTGTAGGTTATGGAGAACAGCTGCTGTTGGTCACTCTCGGATTCTGTCCCGTTGTCCGAGACACTGTAGATCTCAGTTAGATTGTTGCGATCAAACGCGACCGAGATAACTGAGCGGCCATTGATCTAAAATATTGAATTGGTTGAAATTGTCAGGTGGAGTGGAACCAGTGGAACTGCGCCACAATAGTTGCTTCAGATGTATAGATTAAAGAAACGGTCTCAAAAAATGATTAAAGCCCAATTGGGCAGGGGTGGGGTAAATCTGCAAACAATATTATCTCTAATTAGACTCTAAAGCTCTAACTAGTCATAAATCTTCGAAAGCAACATGAGCTGAGCTGCGCAGCATCGGAGGTATTTCATTTTGGGCATATTTTGCCTCCTCCCGCGCACCAGCCACACGCAGCAATCAATGAGTTGGCCTAATCCTCCGCTACTCCGCTAGGGCGCCGCCCCCAATCCCGACCGCAATCCAGCCTCGTCCCCCCACTTAAGCCGGCATAAATCAACAAATTAATCTCCCATTTTCTATTCCCGCCCACCCTCCAAATCCCCCCTGTTACGAGCGAGTCAGCCAAATCCCAAAAGCTAAATTATCCCTAATCTCGCTTCCTGCTCCAATTCCTCTTTCTTCCTTGCATTGAGCATTCAAGAAGTCCTGGCAGCAATAAGAAGTCTTACAAATGCAGACACCAAAAACATATTTCTCCCCAAATCCCCTCCCAGTTCCTCCTCCTCCCCCGATGACTCACCCGGGCAGGCCTACAAATCTATGACGAGGCAAATTTTGCTCTTAAGTACATTTCTCAATCAACTGTTTGAGCATAGAGACTCGGAACTGGCAGACCGATCAATGTTAACGGAAAGAATTTAGAAAAAAAATTGTTTTAAACAACATCAAAGAAATATGGTAAATAGTTCCGATCAGATGGTTAAGCAGGATAGTGTCTTTTGTTCACAGAGAGGGGCGCGTGCAATGCTTGGCATGCGGCTGTATTGGCACCTGGAGCATCTCTCTAATTAATTAATTATCCAGGCCAATTATTAGGCTTATTAGTGTGATTGCTTATCGGAATTGAAGCCAGAAATTTTAATCAATTAAACCGATAGTGAAAAAATCATTTTATTTACAGCATGCCGCAATGAGAGAAGAAAATTAAGGCAAGGTGGCCGCTGTTCATACTATAATAATCATTAATTAATTAATTTTTGTGCTATACGGACAATAAATTTCAGCAAGCCCTGACGAAAGCTGCAAGTGAATGAGGGGGGAGGAAAATTTCATTTAAACATTTTGCTTGTTTCATTTTCATATTTAGCTGGCTGCGAATGGGCAACATAAATGGTAGATTGGTATAAAAATGGGTACACAATGAGAGGGTTGACAATAAGGGGTAGGGGTAGACACGATGGTAGTGACAGACGGGTGGATAAACGGAAGGGAAAGCAGACAGAAAGGTTGGTACACAGACGGAGGGCAGAGGTATATAGAAATGTAAGTAGACGGAGGGGTAGACAGACAGAGGGGGGGTAGATGGACAGAGGGGTAGACGGACAGAGGGGTAGACGGACAGGGGGGTAGACGGACAGATGGGGTAGACGGACAGACGGCTAGACGGACAGATGGGTAGACAGACAGATGGGGTAGACGGACAGAGGGGTAGACGGACAGATGGGGTAGACGGACAGAGGGGTAGACAGACAGAGGGGTAGACGGACAGATGGGGTAGACGGACAGAGGGGTAGACGGACAGATGGGTAGACGGACAGAGGGGGTAGACGGACAGAGGGGTAGACGGACGGGGGGTAGACGGACAGATGGGGTAGACGGACAGATGGGGTAGACGGACAGATGGGGTAGACGGACAGAGGGGTAGACGGACAGATAGGGTAGACGGACAGAGGGGTAGACGGACAGATAGGGTAGACGGACAGAGGGGTAGACGGACAGATGGGGTAGACGGACAGAGGGGTAGACGGACAGAGGGGGGTAGACGGACAGAGGGGGGTAGACGGACAGATGGGGTAGACGGACAGAGGGGTAGACGGACAGAGGGGGGTAGACGGACAGAGGGGGGGGGGTAGACGGACAGAGGGGGGTAGACGGACAGAGGGGGGTAGACGGACAGATGGGGTAGACGGACAGAGGGGGGTAGACGGACAGAGGGGGGGGGTAGACGGACAGATGGGGTAGACGGACAGATGGGGTAGACGGACAGAGGGGTAGACGGACAGAGGGGGGTAGACGGACAGAGGGGTAGACGGACGGGGGGTAGACGGACAGATGGGGTAGACAGACAGAGGGGTAGACGGACAGATGGGGTAGACGGACAGAGGGGTAG
Organism: Macrostomum lignano; assembly: GCA_002269645.1. NCBI lineage: Eukaryota > Metazoa > Platyhelminthes > Macrostomidae > Macrostomum > Macrostomum lignano. The sequence goes on along the minus strand of NIVC01000536.1, from coordinate 25,179 downwards.
ACGGACAGATGGGTAGACGGACAGAGGGGGTAGACGGACAGAGGGGTAGACGGACGGGGGGTAGACGGACATATGGGGTAGACGGACAGATGGGATAGACGGACAGATGGGGTAGACGGACAGAGGGGTAGACGGACAGATAGGGTAGACGGACAGAGGGGTAGACGGACAGATAGGGTAGACGGACAGAGGGGTAGACGGACAGATGGGGTAGACGGACAGAGGGGTAGACGGACAGAGGGGGGTAGACGGACAGAGGGGGGGTAGACGGACAGATGGGGTAGACGGACAGAGGGGTAGACGGACAGAGGGGGGTAGACGGACAGAGGGGGGGGTAGACGGACAGATGGGGTAGACGGACAGATGGGGTAGACGGACAGATGGGGTAGACGGACAGAGGGGTAGACATGCTAGCTAGGCAGAAGAAGGGTGGATAATGAGGGCTAGAGATATGGGTATATAATGGGTAGACTATGTGAACAGATTGCCTCAGACTCAAAATGAGAATTTTGAACATTTTGAGCACCAGAGCAATTCTTCCGCAATGCAGCAAAAGCCTGCTTACCAAACAATATTTTTCTACTTAAAGTATTTCCACTTTCCTCTCACCAGCCTACCCGCAAAATCCCCGTTCCCCATTTTTCCTGTTCCACCTAAAAATGAAAGAAAGCCGCCGGGGCCAGTCTCAATCGCGGTGAATGGAACCGGCGAGAGAGGAAGGGAGCAGCTCAATAGAAAGCGACTTCGCATCCCAGAACTGCTGCTGCCATCCAACCGGCAGCTTCCTCCAGTCAACACTTCCCCACTCAACACAGCCCTGGCTTGGCGGCACAAAATGGTTGGTGCAAGAAGCTATGCTGGGGCCACCACTCAAGTAGAAGATTGAGCAGCGATCGAGAGCGGGGGGGCGACTTAAAGTTGAGTCGATTTAGCGAGCGGCTTGACTGCCGGGAGTACCTGGATAAGTGGGGAACGGGGCTAAGAGGCGCCTCGGAGGTGAGAACTAAGGGGGTGACGGCACAATGGCGAGTCAAGTGGCAAATTAAATATTGATGGGGGAAGGGAGGCTGAGGCAGATTCAACCTGGAATCCGAACTCTGGATGCATTCGAATTTTTTAAAATGAAAAAAGCAAACAAATAAGTGCAGAAATTTTGCATGCGAAAAACACAATGGGCGCACACTCGGTGAAGATAATAAAAGTAAAAAAAATTGGCACAATCAATTGCCATGGAGGCGGAACTCAAAAACGTACCATTAGTGACTTTCGCGGCATGACGTCATCAATAGAGGCGGGGTTGCGCTTGCTATGCTGGGGCCGCAGCCCGGGCATTACCGTTAGAGAGCGGCCAATCAGAGAGGCCGACTGCCGCCGCCCGCCCGATCGATAAATCCAGGCCAGCCGGTGGGTGGCGTTCGGGCCAGCCAATCGGAGGACGCGCTCGGTGGTCAGCAGGCGGGGCCCACGGTCGGGCAGAGCCACTGTCTGGCGTCGGGTCTCGATGTGGCAGCCGGGGCAGCTGAGAGCAGCCTTGTAGCTTCCGTCTGGCGCCACCGACATGGAGCGGAGCGGCTGGTCTGCGGTGCAGGTTTAACAGGTCGCAGTGAGTGATTTATTGCTGTACTTGAGTATGCTCAGCAGCCCTGACTTTTGCACTCTGTAGCTTGGTGGCTGACCCAAGGACTACTTAAGTTGAAGGACAGGAAACTAAGTTTCTTAGAACATTTACGGAGGCAGGTTTACCGAAAACGGCACTCAATTCGAGTTGATAAAATTGTGTAAAACATCAGAAAGTTGAGGAGGGGCAGCTAAACTAACGACCATCGGAGGCAAATTGAGGATTGAGGATTAGAAGAGAAGGGCAAAGGCATCGAAATTTCCCACATCACAGCAGGCCAACCAGCCCCCCCCCCCCCTATAAGCTTGTTGCATTGCGGAGCAGAGTGAGGCGAAGAAGTGATGAAGGAACGGGAGGCTGAATGCGGGTTGACTGAGGTCGCGTCCTCGCAGAGAGTGACGCAACAGGTCGGCAGTTTCTAGTGTAAGCTGAGTCCAAAAGATGTGGGAGCGGCGGTCTCCCATGCGGCTTCTGCTCCCCGACACCCGATACACTTTTGCTCCGTGGAGCCGGGCTGGGCGACTAGTGTGAGCACCCTTGCTCATAGGGAAAAGACTTTTTCCATTCTTGGATTTCCCATTCTTGGAGTAACGCTTGATTCAGGATCTGAACTTTCAACTCAAAATGGTAGGAACCCAAACTAACAAGATCCCAAATTAACCAGATCCCAAATTAACCAGATCCCAAACTAACCAGATCCCAAACTAACTAACAAGATCCCAAACTAACCAGATCCTAAACTAACCAGATCCCAAATTAATCAGACCCAAAACTAACCAGATCCCAAATCAACCAGATCCCAAATTAACTAGATCCCAAATTAACCAGATCCCAAACTAACTAACAAGATCCCAAACTAACTAAAAAGATCCCAAACTAACTAACAAGATCCCAAACTAACCAGATCCTAAATTAACCAGATCCCAAATTTACCAGATCCCAAATCAACCAGATCCTAAACTGACCAGATCCCAAATTTACCAGATCCTAAACTGACCAGATCCCAAATTTACCAGATCCTAAACTGACCAGATCCCAAACTAACCAGATCCCAAACTAACTAACAAGATCCCAAACTAACCAGATCCTAAACTAACCAGATCCCAAATTAATCAGACCCAAAACTAACCAGATCCCAAATCAACCAGATCCCAAACTAACCAGATCCCAAACTAACCAGATCCCAAAACTAACCAGATCCCAAACTAATCAGATCCCAAACTAACCAGATCCCAAACTAACCAGATCCCAAACTAATCAGATCCCAAACTAACCAGATCCCAAACTAACCAGATCCTAAACTAACCAGATCCCAAATTAATCAGACTCAAAACTAACCAGATCCCAAATCAACCAGATCCCAAACTAACCAGATCCCAAATCAACCAGATCCCAAATCAACCAGATCCCAAACTAACCAGATCCCAAATCAACCAGATCCCAAATCAACCAGATCCCAAATCAACCAGATCCCAAATCAACCAGATCCCAAATCAACCAGATCCCAAACTAACCAGATCCCAAATCAACCAGATCCCAAACTAACCAGATCCCAAATCAACCAGATCCCAAATCAACCAGATCCCAAACAAACCAGATCCCAAACTAACCAGATCCCAAACTAACCAGATCCCAAATCAACCAGATCCCAAACTAACCAGATCCCAAATCAACCAGATCCCAAACTAACCAGATCCCAAACTAACCAGATCCCAAATCAACCAGATCCCAAACTAACCAGATCCCAAATCAACCAGATCCCAAACTAACCAGATCCCAAATCAACCAGATCCCAAACTAACCAGATCCCAAATCAACCAGATCCCAAATCAACCAGATCCCAAACTAACCAGATCCCAAATCAACCAGATCCCAAACTAACCAGATCCCAAATCAACCAGATCCCAAACTAACCAGATCCCAAACTAACCAGATCCCAAACTAACCAGATCCCAAATCAACCAGATCCCAAATCAACCAGATCCCAAACTAACCAGATCCCAAATCAACCAGATCCCAAACTAACCAGATCCTAAACTAACCAGATCCCAAATCAACCAGATCCCAAACTAACCAGATCCCAAATCAACCAGATCCCAAACTAACCAGATCCCAAATCAACCAGATCCCAAATCAACCAGATCCCAAACAAACCAGATCCCAAACTAACCAGATCCCAAACTAACCAGATCCCAAATCAACCAGATCCCAAATCAACCAGATCCCAAAACAACCAGATCCCAAACTAACCAGATCCCAAATCAACCAGATCCCAAATCAACCAGATCCCAAACTAACCAGGTCCCAAATCAACCAGATCCCAAATCAACCAGATCCCAAATCAACCAGATCCCAAACTAACCAGATCCCAAATCAACCAGATCCCAAACAAACCAGATCCCAAACTAACCAGATCCCAAATTAACCAGATCCCAAATCAACCAGATCCCAAATCAACCAGATCCCAAATCAACCAGATCCCAAACTAACCAGATCCCAAACTAACCAGATCCTAAACTAACCAGATCCCAAATCAACCAGATCCCAAACTAACCAGATCCCAAATTAACCAGATCCCAAATCAACCAGATCCCAAACTAACCAGATCCCAAATTAACTAGACCCCAATCTTCTGAATCCTCAAATGAACCTGATGTCAAAGTCTACACTTACGCTGTCGCTGTTTCACATTCTAAGAAAGCAGTTTAATCTTTCCATATCTCTATCTCCTTTAAAACCTCCAAATCTTTGAGCAGTACTTAGATGTTGAGAAATACGTACTCAGACCCCTGGAATCAGCTGCGTGTGCACCGCAATAAAACTACAATGGGATTTGCGCCACGGATACAGGTAAGAAAAGGCCGCCCAGGAGGGGGTTGTCAATCACACTCACGCAGAGCGGTGCCACATCGCCCCTCCCCCCACAAGTTTCCAAGTGCCTTAAGGGGTTGAGGGCAACAAAAGAGGGCACTGAGGTGAGCTTGTCCCCTGCTCTGTTTACACTCCCAGTCGCGCATCCTCGCAGCTTCTCTGGGTGCCTCATCTGGGATTCCACGCTCCAGCGTCTCTTTCATTCACCTTATAGATCTCCTGAGTTCAGCCTCAGCTTAACCTCCCTACCTTGTCCCCAATTTTAATTAGCACGAGTGTGAGAACACAGTGAGTCAGGCTTTGTCTTTGCTGCTCCTGCCAAAAGCAGAAATTCTTATTCCTTCATTTTCTGTCGGCTCGTTCTTTGTAGCTACCCAATTTTTTTCTTCTTTTGCGGGAACACATCTTTCTTCCACGCTTTGCACTGCTTTTACTTAACAATGGAAATCGTCCTAAGGACCTGTTCATACAGCATTTCAAACTCTCAAGAGTCCACAAGATGCTTCATTTCCATGAAAGCGGCCACTTCAAAGTCTCACCGACCCTTCTTGACTGACCGCCGCCGAAATTAAATGTAGAAGTGACCATTGTCTGGCAATCAATACCATTGGTGACTTACAACAGAAGTGACCCACTTGACAACTCTCAGGGGTGCGCAGTCTCTTAGAACCAGAGTTAAACGAGATCAAAGGACGGCTTGGTAAATGAGAAAAAATTTCAAGTGTCACTCGCAAGCTGTCAATTTCCAAGATTAAGACTTGCCAGTTGGTATATTTCTGGCTAAATTGCTACTTCCAGGACAAAAGGTTGTGCAACAGCAAATAATGCAAATTGTACAATAATTCTGCAGTTGCCACGCATGTGTGTTGCTATGCCTGGCTATCTATCTCTATCTATCTATCTATCTATCTATCTATCTATCTATCTATCTCTCTATCTATCTATCTATCTATCTATCTATCTATCTATCTATCTATCTATCTATCTATCTATCTATCTATCTATCTATCTATCTATCTATCTATCTATCTATCTATCTATCTATCTATCTATCTATCTATCTATCTATCTATCTATCTATCTATCTATCTATCTATCTATCTATCTATCTATCTATCTATCTATCTATCTATCTATCTATCTATCTATCTATCTATCTATCTATCTATCTATCTATCTATCTATCTATCTATCTATCTATCTATCTATCTATCTATCTATCTATCTATCTATCTATCTATCTATCTATCTATCTATCTATCTATCTATCTATCTATCTATCTATCTATCTATCTATCTATCTATCTATCTATCTATCTATCTATCTATCTATCTATCTATCTATCTATCTATCTATCTATCTATCTATCTATCTATCTATCTATCTATCTATCTATCTATCTATCTATCTATCTATCTATCTATCTATCTATCTATCTATCTATCTATCTATCTATCTATCTATCTATCTATCTATCTATCTATCTATCTATCTATCTATCTATCTATCTATCTATCTATCTATCTATCTATCTATCTATCTATCTATCTATCTATCTATCTATCTATCTATCTATCTATCTATCTATCTATCTATCTATCTATCTATCTATCTATCTATCTATCTATCTATCTATCTATCTATCTATCTATCTATCTATCTATCTATCTATCTATCTATCTATCTATCTATCTATCTATCTATCTATCTATCTATCTATCTATCTATCTATCTATCTATCTATCTATCTATCTATCTAAACTCACCCAGTCTCCACAGCCTCAGCGCGCCCTCGGCGCCATGCGCTGCGCCAACTGCAATGCCGGCGCCCCCATCTCCGCCCTCAAAGCTGCTCCTGGCGCGGGCCGCGCTCTCCCATTCGTCAGTCAGTATGTCGTCCCGCAGGCGCGCCAACAGCCCGTCCGGCCCGGCCACCGCTGCCAGCCGGCCGCTCGGCCGCTGGTAGTCGAACCGCCAGACTCGGCCGGCCGGGTCTCGAACCCCCGTGAGGCAGCCGCGGACGGACCTGTCTTGGGGCGACTCGGCCGCCTCCACCGGCCACCACCGGTTGTCGTACTCGAACCTCCAGCCGCCCGTCAGAGACACCAGCTGTCCGGAGTTGGCGTAGCCCAGCTCGGCCAGCTGGGAGCCGCCGGGCCGCAGCAGCCTGGCCGAGCTGTAGGGGTAGCCGCTGGCCATCTCGAAGCGGCCTTCGCTGGACTCGACCGCCTGCACCGGCGACGTCAGCCGGTTGTCGTAGGAGTGTGAGAAGTTGAACAGCGACAGGCCGGTCAGCGGGTCCCACGTGCTCAAGTGCTTGCCGTCCTTGCTGAACGTGAACAGCTCGGAGCCGTCAGCCGAGAGCACCTGGAAGCTGCCGTCGACTGGAGACGGCCTCGGCAGCTCGTAAAACATCCTGTTGACCAGCCAGGAGGCCGGGTCGGCCAGGAACACTTCGCCTAGCGGACTGACGGCCAGCGCTGACACTGACTTGAAGCTGCCTGAAGCCGGCTGGTGGCCGGTCAGGCGGTGCAGCCGCCCATCCGCTCGGAGCACCCTGACAGAGCCGCTGCTGCCGCCGTTTCCGTTGTCGACCGTCTCGGCGATGAGCAGCTCGCCAAGAGCGCTGAAGGCGATCGCGCGCGGCCGGCGCAGAATGTCGTCGCGGGCCAGCGGCCGCTGCGAGTCTGCCTTCGCCACCGTGGCGGAGCAGTGCGGCGGCCGCCCGGCCACGATGTGGGCGAAGCCGTCGGCTGTCAGGCGGAGGACGCTGTGGTCCTCGATGAAGTAGACGCAGTCGTCCACTTGGTTGTAGGCCAGGCTGGTCGGCCAGCGAAGGCGAAGGTCGCGAGCTCGAATCGTGACCGGGCCGCACGGCAGCGGAGGCTCATCGTTGGCGGCGAAGCCACCCCGACGGTGTCCAGCGACGGTCTCGACGATAGCGCCGTCCTCCACGGCAGAGTTGGAGGTGGTGGGCACGAGTCGGCGAATGGAGGCGCCGTCGGCGAAGTACACAACGCCGCGGCGATCAACGGCGACACCTTTCGGCGAGGACAGCCGCGCCGAGGCCGCCGGTCGACCGTCGCCGCAGTCGTCGGCGTCGTCGGCATAGCAGGGCTCGCCGCTGCCGGCCAGGAGGATCCGCCTTGGCCTCTCCGGGCGGCGCTGCAGCACCAGCCAAAGCTGGCGAGAGGTTGGGTCGCTGATGTACACCGCGAGGCTACCGTGGCTTCGGCTGGCGTCACTGGCCAGATGGTAGGTCGCGGTTTCGAATCCCGTGGGCAGCTCGGCCAGGGTCTTCAGCTGGTCGCTGCGCCGGCCGCCGGCCTCGCTGTCGGAGTCGCTGCCGGACAGCCACGACAGGATGCGCAGGTAGCGACCGTCGCCGATGATGAGGCTGCCGTCGGGCGCCGCGGCCAGCGCTACCGGCGACTGGAGGCTCCGCTGGCAGTCGGGCTGTGGCGAGGAGGACGAGTCAGCGGGGATCGGGCAGGTCAGCGGGTCGCGCCTGGCGCCCGTGCCCGCAACTGTGGAGCTGGTCCAAGGCCGCTGGCTGAGGTACTCGGTGGCCCCGTCGCCGCGGTGGAGCACGCCTGGGTGCGATTTGGAATAAGGGGCTCAGGTTTTGGCTCTTTGGGATTTTGGGATTCGGGATTTTGGGATTCGGGATTTTCGGATTCGGATTTTTGGGATTTAGGATTTGCGGATTCGGGATTTGGGGATTTGTGATATTTGGATTCGGGATTTTTGGATTCGGGATTTTTGGATTCAGGATTTTGGAATCCGGGATTTCGCGATTCGGGATTTTCGAATTCGGGATTAGATATAAATTTATACGATTTTTACCTGGAAATTGTAATTTAGGACTTAAAACGAACTGCAAAATCTGGTTGGAATCCAACCCAACTGAAAAAAGGTCATTTTTGACCTCCCCAAAATTGATGCTGGCTTAGCTGGGGGCCACTTGGCTCAGTGCAAGAATTCATACCTCTTCATCCCCCCAACAACAGCAGCCATGCAGGCTTATCATTCGAGCCAGCTTCCCTCGATGGAAAAGTCTAGTACCTGCCGGCCCACCGGCAAAGTGCGGCGGTACGTTTCCAGGTGCGCTCCGGAGTGGCCGTCCCAGACCCGAGCTGCAGAAACCTGAGACACTCGCATCCATTATCTCTCCAGACTGGCTGAGAGCTGGGGAGAAACCGCCGCTGGAGCGAATGGGTAGCCTGTTTGAAGAGGCTCTGCATCACTTCTGACAGTAATGGACCTGCTGCCACTGAAGTAGCGTCTCTTTCCAATCGTAATCAGCTCCTCTGTGTAGGATATCTAACATCCTGTGTAGGATATCTAGCATCCTCTGTGTGGGATATCTAATATCCTCTGTGTACATGTAGGATATCTAACATCATCTGTGTAGGATATCTAACATCCTCTGTGTAGGATATCTAACATCCTCTGTGTAGGATATCTGTAACACCCTCTGTGCAGGATATCTAACATTCTCTGTGTTGGATATCTAACATCCTCTGTGTACATGTAGGATATCTAACATCCTCTGTGTACATGTAGGACATCTAACATCATCTGTGTAGGATATCTAACATCATCTGTGTAGGATATCTAACATCCTCTGTGTAGGATATCTAACATTCTCTGTGTAGGATATCTAACATTCTCTGTGTAGGATATCTAACATCCTCTGTGTAGGATATCTAACATCATCTGTGTAGGATATCTAACATCCTCTGTGTAGGATATCTAACATTCTCTGTGTAGGATATCTAACATCCTCTGTGTAGGATATCTAACATCCTCTGTGTAGGATATCTAACACCCTATACGCAGGATTTACTTAACATCCTCTGTAGACCATATCTAGCAACATATCCAACACCCTCTGAAGACCACATCAATCCAGCATCTCTCTCTCATCTCCATCTCCATACCTTTGTTATAGTCGTAGGCGTGCACGCGGTCCAGGCTCCACTGTCCGAGTTGTGCTGGCGCCAGCTCCATGCCGGACACCAGAACTGCCCGGTGCTCCCAAACCACCCGTGAGCAGCCGGTGTATTTGTAGCCAACGGATACTGGCGATGGTGAGAAACAGTGAAAACAGGTGCAGGTTGATTTCAGCTACAAAGCAGGTTTTGATATCGTTCACAGGCTGCAGAACAGGTGTGAATCACGATCACAGGCTACAGAACAGGTGTGAATCACGATCACAGGCTGCAGAACAGGTGTGAATCCGATCACAGGCTACAGAACAGGTGTGAATCACGATCACAGGCTACAGAATAGGTGTGAATCACGATCACAGGCTACAGAACAGGTGTGAATCACGATCACAGGCTACAGACAAGGTGTGAATCACGATCACAGGCTACCGACAAGGTGTGAATCTCGATCACAGGCTACAGAACAGGTGTGAATCACGATCACAGGCTACAGAACAGGGTGTGAATCACGATCACAGGCTACAGAACAGGTGTAAATCACGATCACAGGCTACAGAACAGGTGTGAATCACGATCACAGGCTACAGAAAAGGTGTGAATCTCGATCACAGGCTACAGAACAGACTGTCGAGACTCACTCTTCGCCTCCACCAGTCCGGTGAACGGCCTGCTAAAAGCATCAAGCCGGTCCCACTCGAAGTGGTAGGTGAGGTTCGGCCCAGCCTCGAACCTCCGCCGCAGCATGCTTCCGCCGACGCTGACGTAGCAGACGACCTCGGCCAGGCCTGGTGGCACCTCCGCGCCCGTCAACTGCATCGGCATGCCCGTCTGGTAGCCGATGGCCCGGCTAGAGATGTACACCAGGCTCAGTGGCGCGCCCGGCAGAGGCACCCGAACTCGAAGGGTGCCCCGCTCGAGCTGCACAGTGGCCGTGTTGATTCCGCCATTTCCCGACAAGGATTCGAGTCCGGGAGCTCCGCCGAACAGCAGGCGAGGCTGCAGCAGCGCATAGTTGTGCCGGCAGCGCGGCTGAGCTGATGCAGAGTCCAGGCTCGCGTGCAGGCTGGAGGGGGCGGCGGTGGGGTACAGCTGGGGGTAGGCAGAGCCGGCCGGAGCCAGGGAGCCGGCCGTGCTGAGCAGGATGCGGCCCATGTGCAGGAAGCTGTTAGCCGGCACGTGCAGCCGGATCTCCCTGGTCAGGGTCTGACCGCTGGCCATGACTCTGGCGATGTTCAGGCTGAGGCTGCGGCCGCCGACTACCACCAGGTAGAAGGAGCCGTCAGGCCGGGACAGCGTGTTGCCGATCAGGGCGTTCTGGCCGTCCCAGACTCGGCAGGCCAGAGCCGGCGTGGAGTCGCGGAACACCAGCGTGCCAGTGACCACCGAGATGAAGCTGCGGGGGGATCATCATTAGCCGATGAGGGTGAGGCAGCCAGCACAAGCTAATTAACCCCGGAGAAAAGGCACATAGGTGTGTAAACCTGGCCCATTGTGACCCAAACCCCGAGCACTTCGAGCGGAGCGAGGGTCGAGCAAGGCGGGTGATGAATGGGAAAGCGAATAGTGGGTTGAGTTGGGAGAAGTTGGAGCCTGTCCTGAAGCCGCTCTCCTCGCTTAAGTAGGCAGCTCTGCTCTCTTTTTGGTAGAGTGCGCTGCATTTAGTGGGAGTCAGAAGTAGTGGGGGGGGGTTGGATAAAGAGAGAGAGACTTGAGCAATGACTGCTCAAGAGAAGTCTGTGACAGTAATTGATGACTGATTGAAGCGGTGCCTGCAGGTGGGAGAGAAAGTTTTCGATGTTGGTGCGGTAGATTGATGCAAGGATAAGGGAGCAGGGCTGGAAAGGACACTGAGACACCGAGAAGTAGAGAGTAGACACTGAGAAGTAAAGTAGAATAGACACTGAGAAGTAGAGAGTAGACACTGAGAGGTAGATAGTAGACACTGAGAAGTAGAGAGTAGACACTGAGAAGTAGAGAGTAGACACTGAGAGGTAGATAGTAGACACTGAGAGGTAGATAGTAGAAACTGAGAGGTAGATAGTAGACACTGAGAGGTAGATAGTAGACACTGAGAGGTAGAGAGTAGACACTGAGAGGTAGAGAGTAGACACTGAGAGGTAGAGAGTAGACACTGAGAGGTAGAGAGTAGACACTGAGAGGTAGATAATAGACACTGAGAGGTAGAGAGTAGACACTGAGAGGTAGATAATAGACACTGAGATTTAGAGAGTAGACACTGAGAACTCCACATTCGCAGACCTCGTACTTCGCTCAAATACGCCCTCAAATGACACTAAGCACTAGAATGTAGTTAAGAGCAGTCTCACCGAGGCTCAAAGTACATGCTGGAGTAGAGCTGCACGCTCTCCTTGCCAATAAGAAATCGGACACGACGTTCAAAGCTGCTCACGTAGGGCAGAGAGGGCTCGGACAGCAGCACCTGCTGTGGGTAGGCGCCGGGGCTGCAGCTCTCCGCCCGACTACAGACCGGCTGGTTGCAGCAGTCGGGGTCGTTGCAGTCCACCAGCCCGTCTGCGGGGGGAGTGAGGGATGAAATTGCGGAACAGACACATTCAGTATCCTATGGACACATTCAGTATCCTATGGACACATTCAGTATCCTATGGACACATTCAGTATCCTATGGACACATTCAGTATCCTATGGACACATTCAGTATCCTATGGACACATTCAGTATCCTATGGACACATTTTGTAATCCTATGGACACATTTTGTAATCCTATGGACACATTTAGTATCCTATGGACACATTTAGTATCCTATGGACACATTTAGTATCCTATGGAAACATTCAGTATCCTATGGACACATTTTGTAATCCTATGGACACATTTTGTATCCTATGGACACATTTAGTATCCTATGGACACATTTTGTATCCTATGGACACATTTTGTATCCTATGGACACATTTTGTAATCCTATGGACACATTTTGTATCCTATGGACACATTTAGTATCCTATGGACACATTTAGTATCCTATGGACACATTTAGTATCCTATGGAAACATTCAGTATCCTATGGAAACATTCAGTATCCTATGGACACATTCAGTATCATATGGACACATTTAGTATCCTAGGAGCATCATCGAGGAGTAACCGACACATCTATGAGTAGCAGACACATCAATGAGTAGCAGACACATCAATGAGTAGCAGACACATCAATGAGTAGCAGACACATCTAGGAGTAGCAGACACATTCAGTAGAGACAGAGACGCCACGGACACAAGAGGCGCTCAAGAATCTCACCGTTGTCATTATCCGCCGAGTCTGAGCACTGCTGCTCAACCGGGTACTGGCAGGCGTCCCCGTGCCAGAGATTCAGGCCGACGCAGACACAGCGCCAGTCCCCAGTCGATGGATCCAGTTCGCAGTTCCCGTTGTTGCTGCAGGACTGCGGGCAGCCGTCTTTGGGGGAGGGGTTCGGGTAGAAGAAAGCTTAGCTTTCGGATTTTTATCAACATACTGGCTTGAGCTGATGGGATTAGAACTTTGTCAGGTGGTTAGTTGAGCACTTGCAGTTACGATGGTTATAGTTTTAGTTCACACGAAGGCAGGTTGCTTGATTTGGAGTCGGGCAGGTGCTTATTAGCTTGGATTTGGAGTCGGGCAGGTGCTAATTAGCTTGGATTTGGAGTCGGGCAGGTGCTAATTAGCTTGGATTTGGAATCAGGCAGGTGCTAATTAGCTTGGATTTGGAGTCGGGCAGGTGCTAATTAGCTTGGATTTGGAGTCGGGCAGGTGCTAATTAGCTTGGATTTGGAGTCGGGAAGGTGCTAATTAGCTTGGAATTCGAGTAGGGAAGGTGCTAATTACTTTGGATTTGGAGTCGGGCAGGTGCTAATTAGCTTGGAATTGGAGTCTGGAAGGTGCTAATTACTTTGGATTTGGAGTCGGGCAGGTGCTAATTAGCTTGGAATTGGAGTCGGGAAGGTGCTAATTACTTTGGATTTGGAGTCGGGCAGGTGCTAATTAGCTTGGATTTGGAGTCGGGCAGGTGCTAATTAGCTTGGATTTAGAAAATTAGTGAGAGCTTGTTAGTAATTACTGTGAATTTACCATCAATAACATTATCATTTGGTGCAGAGGTTGTTACGCAGAAAAGGTATCCGTGCAATTTCAATTTCGAGCATGCAACACACAAATTCAAAGCACAAATAAAACAGGACACGGAGGCAAATATTTTCCTGGATAGGTTTGCTCCGAGACAGTTTCCTAAGCAGGCTGCATTGGTTAGTATGAGTTAGCACTAACTGCTCAAAGCAGAAAAAGCTCGAATGCTCAATTATTCCTACCTCCTAAAATAGGCAAAATAGAAAATAATTAGCATTTATTCGATAAGAAATCACTTTAGAAGATTAATTATTGCGCTAATTAATTAATTGTTAATCAATGAGTTTGGAATAAAGCTGTTAGTGAACAGTAGGCGTTAGGTAAAAGTTACTAGATGCTAATCATGTTCAATGACTCATAATGGCGGTGGTATTCGATTGGTATACAAAGATAATACGAGCGTAAGTTGGATAACAATGGAAATTTGTGCTCACCGAGTGAGCAGCGCGGCCCGTTCCAGCCCTTGTCGCAGGCGCAGGTGCCGTTCACGCACACGCCGTGACCGCTGCAGCTGTCACCGCTGGTTCCGCCGACGCCGCAGGAGCGGAGCTGGCATCGAACCCCTGACCACCCCGGGTGGCATCGGCAGCTGCCGTTGACGCAGTCGCCGTGTTGGCATGTGACCAGGCAGGTCTCTGATGTTTGGGGTTCAAGTCAGTTATGAGTTTTAGATTGAGTCACGTACCCAAGGCAGATCCCCATAGACTCACTGAGGTACTCAAGGCAGATCCCCATAGACTCACTGAGGTACTCAAGGCAGATCCCCATAGACTCACTGAGGTACTCAAGGCAGATCCCCATAGACTCACTGAGGTACTCAAGGCAGATCCCCATAGACTCACTGAGGTACTCAAGGCAGATCCCCATAGACTTACTGAGGTACTCAAGGCAGATCCCCATAGACTCACTGAGGTACCCAAGGCAGATCCCCGTAGACTCACTGAGGTACTCAAGGCAGATCCCCATAGACTCACTGAGGTACTCAAGGCAGATCCCCATAGACTCACTGAGGTACTCAAGGCAGATCCCCATAGACTCACTGAGGTACTCAAGGCAGATCCCCATAGACTCACTGAGGTACTCAAGGCAGATCCCCATAGACTCACTGAGGTACTCAAGGCAGATCCCCATAGACTTACTGAGGTACTCAAGGCAGATCCCCATAGACTCACTGAGGTACCCAAGGCAGATCCCCGTAGACTCACTGAGGTACTCAAGGCAGATCCCCATAGACTCACTGAGGTACTCAAGGCACATCCTCGTAGACTCACTGAGGTACTCAAGGCAGATCCTCATAGACTCACTGATACTCAAGGCAGATCCCCGTAGACTCACCAAACTCGCAGCTGTCCCCGGAGAAGCCTCTGTCGCATTCGCACCGGCCGCCAACAATGCGGCCCCGGCCACTGCACAGTCGGACAGCCGTGTCCGAGTCAGCCGGACACCGTTCGTTTGCTTCGTTGGCTGAGGCGGCCGGCGTCTGGCAGTCGGCACCGCGCCAGCCGGCGAAGCAGCGGCAGTGTCCGTCGGGACCGCAGACTCCACGGCCGTGGCAGTTCGATGGGCCGCAGCTCACTGGATGGGGATTGGATGAATGGATTGGGGAGGGTTAGACAGACAGACAGACAGACAGACAGACAGACAGACAGACAGACAGACAGACAGACAGACAGACAGACAGACAGACAGACAGACAGACAAACAGACAGACAGACAGACAAACAGACAGACAGACAGACAGACAGACAGGCAGACAGACAGACAGACAGACAGACAGACAGGCAGACAGGCAGACTCAATAATTCGGGCCATGCAGGCTGGCACAATCGCCATCAGCATTGTGTGCAAATTGAGAAGCGAAACTCGAGCCGCACCGCAGGAACCCGCGCATCTCCTGCATACTAATTATGCTAATTAGGTCGAATCCACTATGCAATCTCTTGCCCGCAGGCTGGGGGGGGGGTGGAGGCTGGGAAGCTGTGGTCTCTGGTTCGATTATCCGCTAGAATTTTGTCATTTGGTTTCGAATTGCAGGCCGTCGGACCGTGAGATAAGAGATTGCCAACACGGCGATGCAAAAATATGCATAAGAGATTCGTTCCCGATGCAGGGTCCAGTCTCCCATCGAAGCCTCTCTTGATTTTTTTATTATTTTTTGGCTTGAAACAAATGAGACAAGGCAGCTCAAAAGATCGATAGAGAGTCCGCATAGGCGGTGTCCGCCAGCCCCTCGATATCCGGCGCTGCAGTATCGATTTTCAGCGCGGCCAGGAATTGCGGACTGCGGACTAAGCAGCAGCCCCCGGCGGCGGGGGGGGGAGTGGAGAAACTGGGCTGCCCGGGGACTCGTGTTTCTATTCAGTCAGTCTTGCCCTGGATCAGCCTCCGTCATAATCGCTTCCTCCCCGCCGACTCCTCTCCGGCGGTGTCGGTTTCTGTTTGCAGTTCAGCGCCACAGTTGTTGCAGGGGAGGGGGGAATTGAATTTCAAATTTGCTCAGCCTGCGGTTTGGGAATTGGGGATGGGGATGGGGATGGGGATCGGAGGGGGTGCTGCTGATGTTGAACTCTTTGGTCTTGGAGAAGACTCCAGTTTTTAAGACAAGATATCCTTTTTATGAGCGGATATGTTTTCTTTTATACTCTTTGTTCCCGTTCTCTCCCATCTCTCTGTATGCATTTGAGCTCAGCTTTGCATCCGGTATCCATTTTCGAACGTGTTCCGAAAGAAACTCGAAGCAAGTAAAATAAACGGGGATAAAACTTTGAACCCGGATATGGAAATTGATGGGTTGAGAACTCAGCCAATCTCTTGTCCGTCTGCTTTCTTTCCCTCATCTCTCTCAATGCTCTCCCATCTCTCTCTCTCTCTCTCTCTCCCATCTCTCTCTCCCCTTCTCTTCTCTCACCTTTTCTCCCCTTCTCTCTCCCCTTCTCTCTCTCCCCTTCTCTTCTCTCACCTTTTCTCCCATTCTCTCCCTCTCTGGCCAGTGGATTCTGTTTGCCAGTTCCCTAGACTCCATTCCTCTCCCATCTTGCATTCCAGTTGCCTCAGTTGCTTTTATTGCCTGTCCTTTACCAGAACTCATGCCAAATCAGTCACCCGGTTGTAGAATACGAGCACTTCGAGCTGCAATCGGTTCCTAGAGCTAGGGAAAACAGCGAATATAGGGTTGGAAATCAGGCAGTTGCTCCAGTTCAGCTCCCAGTTGCCTGACAAACTCCGGCCCCATCTGCTTGCGTGCGCCGCCGGGAAGTCCACGCAGCATCAGAGAGAGAGAGAGAGAGAGAGAGAGAGAGAGAGAGAGAGAGAGAGAGAGAGAGAGAGAGAGAGAGAGAGAGAGAGAGAGAGAGAGAGAGAGAGAGAGTGCCCCATCTTCCAACGCTTCCACTCTCGCTGCCGCTCATGCTAGGCTCCGAAAAAGAGCAGCTTAATCCCTTGGGGGGAAGGGGGTCTGAGAGAGGAAACGGACACCGCAGCGTCCCAAGTGCATCCCCGTCTCCAAACAGTCAATGCCGGACTCGAAATCGATGGAAACTCACTTTCCCCTCCTCATCTCATTCGCGCCCAGCTGGGAAATGAAAAAAATATCTGCCAACTGCGCCGATTTTTTGCGGTTTCGACATTCCGGCTGTCTGTCCGACTGACTGCTTGAAAAAACTGCGAATTTTAACAGCTGTTGCCTGTGGAGCTGCCTGGGGAGGGAGTTGGCAGCCGGAGCAATAGTGCTCCGCAGCTGTGGTGCCCGTCAGTTTGTTATGAAAAACTGCAGCTCTGGCCTCTGGTAGTGAGCAGAACGCGTTTGGGAATCGAGAATGAGAGAGTGAGAAAGGGGACATTAGATGGGAGATAAGAGAGAGGGAAAATAAGAGAGAAGGGAGATAAGAGAGAGGGGAGCTTAGAGACAGGAGATAGGATATAAGAGACAGGGGAGATAAGAGACAGGGGAGATAAGAGACAGGGGAGATAAGAGACAGGGGAGATAAGAGACAGGGGAGATAAGAGACAGGGGAGATAAGAGACATAAGAAAGGGGAGATAAGAGAGATGGGAGGTAAGTGAAAAGGGAGATAAGAGAGATAAGAGAGGGGAGAAAGGAGAGATGGGAGGTAAGTGAAAGGGGAGATAAGAGAGAAGGGAGATAAGAGAGAGGGGAGCTTAGAGACAGGAGATAGGATATAAGAGACAGGGGATATAAGCGACAGGGGATTTAAGAGGGATGGGAGATAAGAGAGAGGGGAGATAAGATAGATGTGAGATTAGAGACAGGAGAGAGGAGAGAGGAGCCGTATAGAAGGCGGAAACATCGAAGGCAAAAAACTTGGCAAGCCCCTCTTCAATGTACTTTCCAATGAAAAAAGTTACTCCAATAAATATATTAACAGCTTTCGCTTTCACAGCTTTCTCTTAATCTCTATTTGACAGGGGGGTTGTCAAGCAGGCTCTTGTATCATCATAGGGCGGTCGGAAAGCCAGGCAAGGCAACACTGTAATTAAAAGCTGCTTGCGTTGACCCCCGCTGACTCTGAGGGGGGGGGGGAGCTGAGCGGCACTTCACAGAGAGTTGCTGGTGATGAAGCTCAGAAAGAGACTGACAGGGCTTGGCAATTCCACCCGTACCCCCCTCTCTCTCTTGTCAGAGAATGATCCGGAGAATTTTCTAATTAACACCCCAGTTTCCCAGTTGCGCAGTGTATGAGTGGGTGTGTGCGAGAGTGTGTGTGTGAGGTCCAGGTAGCAACCGACGTGTCCGCCTATAATTCCAGTTATTGTGCGCATAGAGATTTTAGCTCAGCTCGGAAGTGTCAGCTGCTTGTCAGAAGAAAATAGTGAACGAGTAATAGATCGGTGAGTGAGATTTGACGCGTAGATAGATTTGATAATTTATTGCCTAAATCCCGTATATGAATTATTGATTTGTATTGTTAATGCAGAGACATTTCAAATCAATCGCTTGTCATTTATGGTCTGCGCACGTGCCTCGCGCCAGATCAATGCGCGAGTGATGAAATTAATAATTCATTATCGGTCGATATTTTTGGGAAGTGAGA
Source organism: Macrostomum lignano (assembly GCA_002269645.1). Lineage (NCBI taxonomy): Eukaryota > Metazoa > Platyhelminthes > Macrostomidae > Macrostomum > Macrostomum lignano. Next base: position 6,541 of record NIVC01000536.1, on the reverse strand, counting down.
TTTTTCTTGACGTGCATCTTGCAATATGGCGAAGGCAATCCGTCAAGTTCACAATAAGTGGGGTTCTCTCTAGGTCGCATCCAGGGGCATTCCACTAGATCGTGTTCAGGGGAATCCATCTAGGTCGCGTCCAGGGGAATCCCTCTACGAGTAGGTCGCGTCCAAGGGAATCCCTTTGGGTCGCGTCCAGGGGAATCCCTCTAGGTCGCGTCCAGGGGAATCTCTTTTGGGTCGCGTCCAGGGGAATCCCTCTAGGTCGCGTCCAGGGGAATCTCTTTGGATCGCGTCCAGGGGAATCTCTTTTGAGTCGCGTCCAGGGGAATCCCTCTAGGTCGCGTCCAGGTGAATCTCTTTGGATCGCGTCCAGGGGAATCTCTTTTGGGTCGCGTCCAGGGGAATCCCTCTAGGTCGCGTCCAGGGGAATCCCTCTAGGTCGCGTCCAGGGGAATCCATCTAGGTCGCGTCCAGTGGAATCCCTCTGGGTTGCATCCAGGGAATCCCTCTAGGTCGCATCCAGGGGCATTCATCTAGATCGCGTTCACGGTAATCCCTCTGGATCGTGTGTAGGGGAATCCCTCTAGGTCGCATCCAAAGGATTCCCTCCACGAATTTAAGGAAATATCTTTCCAACTCACAATTCTGGCATCTGTCACCGCTGAAGCCTTCAAAGCAGCGGCAGCTGCCGGCCTCGCAGCGGCCATTGCCTGAGCAGAGCGGGTCCAAGCACTCGGACCAGGCCACCTCACACTCGGCACCCTTCCATTGAGCGTGGCAGTGGCAGCGGCCGCGGTCAAAATAGCCATTGCCGCTGCAGATTTCCACTTCGTCGGCTGAAAATTCAAGCGATGAGTCACATTTTTGAGATTATTCCAGTTTCTGGGATATTCGCAGTGAAAAGTCGTAGTGAAAAACTCACGGATTGAACAGTCGGGTCCTTTGAAGCCGACAAGGCAGGAGCACCGGCCGTCGGTGCACTGTCCACGGTTGCTGCACTGGTTGAGGCAGTTCGGCAGCTGGAAGTCTCGCACTGCAGGGTTTTGATGGAATTGTGCTGCAGTTGATTGCTAACTGTGAACTATTGAGGGGCCTTGGGGGCAGTGGCAGCTCATTGAGGGACATTGAGGGAAGTAGTCGCTCATTGAGGGCAGTGGTAGCTCATTGAGGGACATTGAGGGCGGTGGTAGCTCATTGAGGTACATTGAGGCAGTGGTAGCTCATTGACGGACATTGGGGACAATAATAGCTTATTGAGGGACATTGGGGCAGTGGTATCTCATTGAGGGACATTGAGGGCGGTGGTAGCTCATTAAGGGACATTGGGGCAGTGGTAGCTCATTGAGGGACTTGGGGACAATGATAGCTTATTGAGGGACATTGGGGGCGGTGGTAGCTCATTGAGGGACATTGAGGGCGGTGGTAGCTCATTGAGGGACATTGAGGGCGGTGGTAGCTCATTGAGGGACTTGGGGACAATGATAGCTTATTGAGGGACATTGGGGCAGTGGTATCTCATTGAGGGACATTGAGGCGGTGGTAGCTTATTAAGGGACATTGGGGCAGTGGTAGCTCATTGAGGGACTTGGGGACAATGATAGCTTATTGAGGGACATTGGGGGCGGTGGTAGCTCATTGAGGGACATTGAGGGTGGTGGTATCTCATTGAGGGACTTGGGGACAATGATAGCTTATTGAGGGACATTGAGGCAGTGGTAGCTCATTGACGGACATTGAAGGCGGTGGTAGCTCATTGAGGGACATTGAGGGCGGTGGTAGCTCATTGAGGGACATTGAGGGCGGTGGTAGCTCATTGAGGGACATTGAGGACAGTGGTAGCTCATTGAGGGACATTGGGGGGTGCTAGCTCATTGAGAGACATTGGGGACAGTCGTAGCTCATTGAGAGACATTGGGGACAGTCGTAGCTCATTGAGGACCATTGGGGGCAGTGGTAGCTCATTGATGACCATTGGAGGCAAGGGTAGCTCATTGAGGGACATTGGGGGCAGTGGTAGCTCATTGAAGGACATTGGGGGCAATGGTAGCTCATTGAGGGACATTGGGGGGTGCTAGCTCATTGAGGGACATTGGAGGGGGGTGCTAGCTCATTGAGAGACATTGGGGACAGTCGTAGCTCATTGAGGACCATTGGGGGCAGTGGTAGCTCACTGATGACCATTGGGGGCAAGGGTAGCTCATTGAGGGACATTGGGGGCAGTGGTAGCTCATTGAGGGACATTGAGGACAGTGGTAGCTCATTGAGGGACATTGGGGGGGGGTGCTAGCTCATTGAGGGACATTGGAGGGGGTGCTAGCTCATTGAGGGACATTGGGGACAGTCGTAGCTCATTGAGAGACATTGGGGACAGTCGTAGCTCATTGAGGAGTATTGGGGCAGTGTTAGGTCATTGAGGACCATTAGGGACAGTGGTAGGTCATTGAGGGACAATAAGGACAGTGGTAATGGTAGCTCATTAAGGGGATCTTACGTAGCTCCTTAAAGAACAAATAGGTCAGTGGCAACCACAAAAGGACGCACAGGAAGGCTCAGTAAGCCACCGCTTTCAGATAATTTCCTTACAACCCCCCCCCGCAGTCATGGTATTCTATCGATCACTGATTGCATGTTTAAATCACTAAAGCAGGCGAGCGTTTTACAAGTTGATAACAGCGGGACAAGGGAGACAGGCCGGGGCCTTCCATAGCCACTTACAAGTCAGTTCCGCTGAAATATCGGCAACCATGGGCTCCGGCTGGTCGTTGATGAGGGAGACATACCAGATGCCCGGCGTCAGGAAGCGAATCACCGACTGTTGATTCAATGGCGGCTGCTGCGGCTGCGTTTCCCGCTTGGCGATTTTCTGCGGCGGAAGAGGCGGGGCGGATGCGGCACAGTGGCGGTGGAATCCGCGGTAGCAACTGCTGCTGCTGGAGTAAATGAGCCCCTTGGAAGATGGAGAATTAAGAAAGGCATGGCGGGCGGCGCTGGGGGAGACTGGGAGAGAGACGGATGGAGTCAGCTGTTGCTTTGGAGAGAGAGAGAGGGGCACCTGAAAGCAGCCGTTCTCGCTAAAGCATTGCTCCAATTCCAATTGGAAATCTCCTCCCACATTCGAAGGTGAGAATAAGGGCGCGGCATCGAAGGAAAACAGAGAGGGGGAGGCCAAAAAAGACGTTTGGAAAATTTTTGAGGTCAAAATCTTTTCTTTTCCCCTATTTTTTTGCAAAGACAGACGGGGACGTCTTTCAATACACAAGTTACGTAACCCTTGCTGTGGGAATTTCTGCCCGCGCATGGCCCGAGTGTCTGCAGTCTGTGTGTTTATCTGATTGTAAATACGATGGGGAGATTCTCCTACGCCCGAAGTGACAGCTAAGGGAGGGGGAGGTGGGGAAGACACCAGCGAGATCCTATTAATTTTTCTCCCAACTCCCGCTCACACAGACAGAAGCGAACGCAGGGAATTAATGCCCTTCTTTGGCCTGCAGCATTCAACAGGTGTGTTTGCGCTGCATCGGACAAATCTAAAAAATGTCCTGACGCACAGCTGACTGCCGGACAAGACGCAAGTCTTGCGGAGGAGAAGAAAAGAATGACAAAAATTTTAAGCGGGGAAATTCTACTTGAAAAGTACATTTGCTTCTAGAAGAAACTCGATGGTAGAATGTTCGACATTTGCGGGTAAAATTGGCTGCGCTGGGAAATAAAGTAGTCAGCATTGATAGCGCTGAGCAATAAATATATTCACTCTTGCACAAACTCGCATGCAGGATTGCCAGAAACGAATTCATGGACTGAAGCAGAAAGACGCTGCTGCACTCTTACATCTTGCAAATTTCGCAGGACCACTGAAAAACTGCATTGGCGAGATGTGAAGTCTTCGAGCTTTCAAAACTGATTTCGTAAAGATTTGCTTTTTTCGACATACGAGCTTGACAATCTCGGTCAAGAAAAAACTGTCTATAGAATTTCAGGAAAAAATAGCTTGATAAACTTGTGAGCCCGAGTGTTTTTCTACCCCAGATGGGCCGCTCCAGCTGCCTGGCCACAGCGCGAATACCCCGGTGTTAAGGCCATAGACTGTAGCTTCTGCCGCTCTCACGCATCAGCACTCCAAGAAAAGCACTTGAAAAGCATTGGAAAATCTGGCTGCTGACATGGTCACTTTGCATCAGCGGCAGCAGCAGCATCAGGGATCGGGTACCCCAGTCCATCGGGGGCATGGTCATGGACACTGCCTTGACGTGGCGACCCGGCTTAATCCCGTCGCCGGCTCCCCCGATTGGCGGCGGCAGGAGAACCAAAGTGTCCACCCTTCGGCTGTCAGCAGGGACACAGCGTTTGCCAGCTCCGACGCGGCTGGGAGTGCTGGACCGCCCAGGCGCCGAAGCCAGGGTCGGCCGGTCCAGCACTCGCCCCAGGCGAGGCTGCGTCTGGTCCCCTGGCTGTCTCGTCTTAGATGACGTCAGCGTTGACTGGCTCAGGTGATGGAATAACATACCATGCTCTCGCGCTGACAGCAACCACCCCTCCGGGGTCCAGGATGATGCGTGGCCCGTCCCCTCCCTACCCGGCGTTTGGAGGCGCTTTCTGGCGGGTTAGCCTTATACGAGCGTACAACAACAACAACAACAGCAGCAGCTTGTGTCAGTAGCTCGTTGATCTTTGACCTAACTCATACTTTAAACTCAATGGCGGTTTGTGGTACATGCAGATCTGGAGTTTTAAACGACAATTCATTTTAGACTTCATATGTGCGTTGATTTAGCCAGCACTTCCGTCTGTCTGTCAGCCCTCTCCTCTCTCAGTTCGCATTCTGCACAAACTTGTCAGTCAAACTGAGGCCGCAGCCTGGCTCGGTTTGGACTAATTGTCAATCAATCAGTCAGCAACTGAACGAAACGCAGCCCCTCCCAGGCCGAAAGCAAACCCTAAACCGAATTCCAGGAAAACAAGCCGAAAAAATTGAGGGTAGAGAAGTTGGTTTAACGGGCCACTTGATGAAGCAGCAAAAAAACTGCAGAAGAGAAAAAACTTTGCCCTTTGCGGTTCGACGCAGTTTGAATTGCTGCGCAAGTAAAAAGACGCCAATTTCGTTACAATTTTCCGGTTTGAAATTAACTCTCTTTCCAGCTAGTTTTCTTAGTTCAAACAGACAGGAGGCGAAAGAGGAAGAAATGTGTTTACTTTCGGTTGCTGGCCGAGAAATTTGTCTTTTCTGACTTAACAGACTGAGGAAGGATGAATTGACTTGAGGATTAGAGAATTGGTGGACCAATTAATCAGCACATGCCGGACTGGTAGATTGGTAAAATCCCCCAGCTTCACTCCAAATTCAATAAGTTTCTCACCCTGGTCCTGCGCCGCAGATTAACTAGCCGGTGAAAGAAGTCGTACTGCACCACAGTTGGCAGGCTGTTACGTCTCAGGTACAAGCCGGCCACCTGCAGCGGCGGCAGGCTGACATTCAACACTAGGTAGAAGCTCCTTGAGCAGTCCAGCTGCCCCGACCAGTAAGCCGATGGTCCCAGGACGGCCCTGTAGATCTCGCCATCTCTTATCGGCACAGGGGGCGAGTTCGGGTTGAACAAGCCGAACAGCGAAGTGTTCTGGGCGAAGTTCTCCGATACTTGGCGCTCGAGTTTTACAGTGCGAACTGGAGAAGAAACGAGAAGAATTTGTTATAGGCGGTTGATAAATAATGACGATAAACAGGGCCCCATACTGGAAATTGTGACGTCAGACTTAGAGTACGGAAAAAACGAAAGGATAAGTGAACACCGACAAGGTGCCAAACTGAAGAAGGATTGAGAGGCTGAGGCGTTGAAATAGGATGATTAAGAACAGCTAAACACAGGAGATGCGTTTTCTATAACGGCAGTTGCGCAATCACAGGTGTCATTTTTGGCGCTAGAAAAGCTCAAGCATCCGCTCCAACTCCACCCGATAATAAAAAATTTCCAACGCGAAAGAAAGAGTTCCTTTCAGCTCTAGTCTGCGGACGCAGCATCATGTTTCTCCACCTGTTTAGCTTCAGGTGAATAATAGGTGGGCCGTGTTTGTCATGCTATTCACAATGCGCGAAGTGGATACAGGAAAATTGTCTCCCCTTTTCGCTTTCAAGAAGACAGCTGCTTTTGCTAAAACTGCAACGAGCCGCGGGACTGGTTGGTTTCGGCTTGCTGGGAATGAAAAGCTCTCCTTTCTCCCTTCCAAACGACTGAGTCACGATCAATCTCTTTACTTCTTTTGTTTGAGCAGCGTCCTTGCCTTGAGCACTCAGTTCCAGTCGCCAGTATGTGCTCAGACTGCTTGAGGCCTCGATGGAGGCTGCAAAAATCCTTTTTTTGGATGGGATCAGAGAAGAAAAGAAGAGAGGATGTGGAGGCTGTGGTGAAATGTTTCCAAGGCCCCATAGGGTGTTTTGTCACCTCCCCCAGCTTGACACTTGTCCACGCCTGGCGGCTCGGGGGGATTTTATATTGGGAAGAAAATGGGACGAAGTATCTCGATGGGATATTTTTGAGGATGTTGTGTAAGAGCG
>NIVC01000535.1:120000-127756 GCA_002269645.1 Macrostomum lignano | reverse complement strand
TTTAATATCTGTTATACTTTTATTTGCAGAAATATTGGACCTTGGGAGTCAGACATTCGTTTTCGTGGTTCTCTTGGTTTAATTCTGTGTGCAAGAGCAAGATTCAAAGAGCAAGATGTAACAGCAAAATATCATCTGTTTGCTTTTTAATTATAAAAGTACTTAAAACGCTGCATCGACCGCACACCACAAGTCAAGTGCACTGCTATTCGTGGGAACAAGACACAAAATGGAAGAATGAATAGCTTCAAAAATCCTGCGAGTTTCCTCATCTGCACTTGACAGCTACTGGTTTGAGTGACTGAGTTTGTTCAGCTCTATGTCCGTGGAACACGTGATTTTGATAACCTCAGCAGGTCCCACCGAGGATTGAAAGCCTTTTCAGAATCACTCAGTTAGCCGAAATCAGCACTTCAGACTGAAATCATCTGCTCCGCATGTCGAGGTTTGCCATCCACATTCGCGTCAGAGAGGCGCTTGAGAACAGCAGCAGCCGTCTTCCGATGCATGCTCATGACGATGTGCTCACCGCTATGCGCTTTGGTTTAGGACTCTGGGCTGAGACAATTTTATAATTTCCCGTGGGACAGCGCCCCGCCTGCCGCTGATTCTCCGGCTCAAGCACGGCCTTTCCTTCTCCTCCCTCTCTCTCTTTCTATTTTCTATTCATTAGAGCCTCTCTGAGTCCCGGCTTTCGCTGCTTTCGAAACTATTGGCTCTGATGAACAGAGAGAAACACGGGCGATAGCGAGCGAACCGAATGGTACTGTATGTCTCAATGCAAGTCCTCCGCGCCATCTATATCGACGAAGGATTTCTTTACCGCAGAAAGTACTTAAGTATGGGTAAGCACAGAACTGTATTCGCATTGATAAGCTTGTATATGAGATCTTCATACCGGTATAGTAGCATGGGTCGTACAAAACGAATTGTGAGCTAAGAATGAAGGGGCGTAGGTGGTCCAGATACTGCTCCGACGGCCCACAGGAATACACTGTACGAGTAATGAGATTGCCAACGAGAACCTCGCCTGGGACTGCATGTATGGCTGGCTATACATCCCCAAAAAATCCTGGTGTGTCTCAGCCCTGCCCAATATCTTGTCAATCAGGGGAGCAGCAGGGTAGAGATCATTGTGCGAGACGCTGAGGGATGCGTGTTAGTGTGTCTGACTCAGCGTGCTAACAAACGCAGCGCGAAATCTGTGAGGGAGAAAATCCCCTCTCGCTGCCCCGCGCCCGACCCGTCGCCTTCCCACTGCCCGCCTCGGCCCTTCGTAAAGGGACCGGTAATTAATGAACCAAATGGACTCTTCACTTCTTGCACAGTTCCTTCATTGCAAATTGAGAGAAACAGGAGATGAGAATAGATCGAAAGATGTGGTTCAAATGGGAAATCCTCACCGTTTTACGGCTCTAATAGCTCTAATGCAAAAAGCTCATTTTGGCCAATCACTTCTGGCCAAATAAATCTACTTTAACAGAAATCCAAGTCTAATTTACCTACGGGGATGAGCTGCGAAGCTTTAATGCGTCTGGCTCTGGCGCCAGAAGGTCCTAAGTTCGATTCCGCACTTATCCTGCAGAATAGGTAACATACACATGTACTAGCATGCAGCTTAAAAATGCGTGTAAATTTGGTAAATTTTTCTAAAAATACAATTTATTCGTGATTGTTTATTTGGATAGCTGTCGTCCGGAAAATTCACCAATAACAAAATGGCAAGACCATCTTTTTTTAAAAATTCGGGGTCTTTGACTGGCACAAATTGACCATCGGCCAGCCGTGAAATCGAGTTGATGTGAGTTTGCTCAGCAGGGTAGGTAAGTCTGGCTGTGTACAAAGCCAAAGCCTCCTAATCATTCATCAAACCATTCGTTTTACCAAAGCAAATTTTGGCAAATTTCTAGGGCTGGGCGAGTACTCGGTTCTCGATTATAATGGAGTTTCGACGAGCATTAGGCCAGTAATTATAACCAACAATGTCAAGTTTTGATGTCGACAGGATTATTGAGACTTTGAAAGCAATATATTCACAATTTTATTTCTAGAAAAGGCAGGAAATCAACTTTCAAAAAGTGATTTTTCCCGTGAAGTTGAAGATTAAAAAACAAGCTGCATAGCTCGATACTCGGTTCTTGGTCACCCCTGGGTTAGACTGCTCGGTACTCGGTACTCGGTCACCCCTGGGTTAGACTGCTGGGTACTCGGAAGTGACTAAACCAACACTCACTCAACCCTGTCTGCTACCGTGGTGCAGCATCAGGGCGAGGATTGAAGCCTCAATTCTGCAATTTTCCAACAATCTGACACAAGAAAATCTGCCAGCTGGCTTGAAATAAAAGCTATTCAAAACTTTAGATTTACAGCATCTAACTTAAAAGGCTGAAAATGTCCCACTCAAAATTTGCTCCAACTGGCAGCTCTTGGACCTGCCAATCAACTGTTGTCCCTCCAAACCGGCCCCGGAATCACCCTACCCCACCACCCAATTATCCCACTTGTCCACACCGATGCATGCATCATCAGCAGCTGCGGTGGGACACTTCGCTGCGCCATCTCATCATCCGCTGGGCATTTTCGGGCTGCGCAGAGTTGGAGAGAAAAGAGAAAGCTGCACTGGGAATCCCAGCGGCCCACCTGAACGGAAGGATAAGCACCCCAGCCCCCCATGGTGTTTGTGTTCCGCATGTGGCTCTGCTGGCATCTGGCGGGCCCATTTCTTTCTCCATCGCTGATTCGCCTCCTCTATCCATCTATCTGTCCGCCTGTCTGTCTGGCTGAATGTTTCTGTGCCGGGTGCCGTTTCATTTCCGGCAATCGTTTGTCCGCCAGCCAGAACCCCCCCCCCCCCACCACCGGCCTCCTGCCAGTCAGGCAGATCTGCGGCTTTTAATTAGCGTTCAATAGCCCGGCCGGGCTGAACACGGGCGCCGCGACATGGCGGAAAAGTCGCTTTGCCTGTTCCTGGCCGGGGACCAATCGAGCTCGGATGGAACGGCTAAGTAACTGATGGTCTGCTGTGATCTTTGCTTCTGGCCGTCTGAACATTATGGATCCAATTAGCCGTGGCTGCGGCCCGGTTGTTGATGACAATGAACTGACATCGACCGGATAGCTGGGTCGGTTGTAGAAACCGTCTGGCGACGTCATTGTCAAAGTCAGAACTGGTGCTTCGTTTCATTAGGTCTTAGTGCCTGTGTCTTAGTGTCTTATTGTCTGTGTCTTAGTGTCTTATTGTCTGTGTCTTAGTGTCTTATTGTCTGTGTCTTAGTGTCTTATTGTCTGTGTCTTTGTGTCTTATTGTCTGTGTCTTTGTGTCTTATTGTCTGTGTCTTAGTGTCTTATTGTCTGTGTCTTAGTGTATTATTGTCATAGTGTCTTAGTGTATTATTGTCATAGTGTCTTAGTGTCTTATTGTCTGTGTCTTAGTGTATTATTTTCATAGTGTCTTAGTGTCTTATTGTCTGTGTCTTAGTGTCTTATTGTCTGTGTCTTTGTGTCTTATTGTCTGTGTCTTAGTGTCTTATTGTCTGTGTCTTAGTGTCTTATTGTCTGTGTCTTAGTGTATTATTGTCATAGTGTCTTAGTGTCTTATTGTCTGTGTCTTAGTGTATTATTGTCATAGTGTCTTTGTGTCTTATTGTCTGTGTGTTAGTGTTTTATTGTCTGTGTCTTTGTGTTTTATTGTCTGTGTCTTAGTGTCTTATTGTCTGTGTCTTTGTGTCTTATTGTCTGTGTCTTAGTGTCTTATTGTCTGTGTCTTTGTGTCTTATTGTCTGTGTCTTAGTGTCTTATTGTCTGTGTCTTAGTGTATTATTGTCATAGTGTCTTAGTGTCTTATTGTCTTAGTGTCTTGTTGTCTTATTGTCTTATTGTCTTATTGTCTGTGTCTAAGTGTCTTATTGTCTTAGTGCCTGTGTCTTTGAGTCTTAGTGTCTTATGTCCATGTGACTTGTGTCCGTCTGCCTGTCTAATTTAATGTATGCCTGTCTATTTTAGTGTCTGTCTGTCATTTTTCTGGACAATCATATTGCTCTCAGAATATTTCAGAAAAGCACTGAAATGAAGCATTAAAGCCGATTCCCAACAATAAATTTATCCCCTCAATTTCATATCCATTTCTAGACCAGAAGTCCAAACGACTATTAAGTGCGATGGAGCACATTGAGACTGAAGCCATTGAGCAGCTTCATCATGGGGAAAAATGGTTCCCCAAACAGTTCAACCGTCCCAATGCATTTCCAAGGCTCTGTTGCCGAACCCACCCTCCCCCCTCTTCACTCACCGGGCGCTCCTCAAAGCTCCTCAAAAATCCATTTGTCATGAAGCCGGGAGGAGGGGCAGCTGCGGGGCTGAGGATGGGCTGGGATGGAGGGGGTTTGAAAGCTCGGGGGATGCTGAGCACAGATAAAAATTGGGGCAGCAATTATGTGAAACAAGCGGCTTACCCGGGTTCGGGATCTTTAGTTCTACTCAAATTGTCCATTAAACTCTGCCCACCCAGTGCCTGTATAACTGCCGCAATTTCCCAAAGCTCTCCGCGGCCACACACCGGAAGCTCTCATTAGTTTTAATTGTTTGCTCAGCCCCAGCATTTCGAATTTCTCAGTGAGCAAATACTGTACTCACTCCTGTTTGAGTCTGGACACAATTGCGGCAAAGATGAGGGAATGTTTGATGGACTGATCGTGAGATGGCAAGCTCGAGTTTAAAACTGCTTACTTCCGTTCGATATGAATTTAACTGTGGAAGCACTCTAGCAGGTTCTATCCAATAGAAGCGTCTGACCTGCAATTGTGATCTCTTTAATCGTAAGCCTAACGGTTTTACAACATCAGTCATTTAGCGGGGGTCGCCTAAAGACCTGGAGTTGAAGTTGACCTGTCTTTTAGTACAGCTCCATCACAAGAGACCTTCATAGATAATACATTCGAACCTTTTAAAATTTGAAACCAGTCTGAGACCAGTTTCCGGTCTCTAAGAGGTCCACCGACAGAACCTATTAGAGCCATGGTGTCCTCTGCAGTCCTTATAGTGACTCGGGCATCTAAAAACACATGGCCTGCTCCCAATGAGGAAAAGCTTGTAATTAATTAAAGTTAGAAGGGTTCTCCCGTAGAAAGAGCTCATCATAACGGATTGATTAAGTTTTTGAATTGAAAATTCTCTTTGCCTTAAGGTTTCCTAGAAAGGTTCATCATGCAGTTCGCCGTCAACAGAATTTGGTTGAGTCAACGTCCAGCCGCGTTTGCACAGCTCGGAGACACAGCAAGCAATGAGTTGGGGAGAATCTAATTATGAGCCAAACTGCATGTCAGTCGCTCGCTCCATCTTTGCCGGAGTTCTTGGCCAGGAGAGCAGATGGGGAATTGAGGTCGATTGGGAAACAAGATGGGGGTCTGTCAATGCCTGACCTACGGGCAAAGTTGATTCCCACAGACCCCCGCACTCGGTCAGACAGAAATTGAATTGCCACCTCCAATCCATTAGCGATTGTTTTGGCAGGATCAATCGAGAGGAATCTAACTGTAAATACAATATGCTAGACATCCTACTGACTGAATCTACTGAGTAGCATGTAGCGCGTGAGCTCTGAATTATTTTTCAACTATTTTCAGGAAAAAAGAATTTAATTGAATAAAGTGTTGCTATTTTTAGCAACAGGCTGCGCTCCTCAAGCCGAAATTTTAGGAAGGATTAAGCACGCTATCGCGGACTGTTCCAAGCTAAAAAGAACACAATGCCCACTTTTGTTAGGTTTAGCTTTCAAGAGCTTTTTTATGAGCACTCGCAGTTACTGTCTCTGTCTCTCTCAATCTCTCTCTCTTAAGTTCTCTGGTTGCCATGGAAACGATCGTATATTTAAGGCTCAAGTTTCTTTTCCGTGTTCATTTTTAATCTGTTTGCACCCATGCCTTTCGCACTTATTTTGCATGGCTGTGTCTTGGAGCAAATATTAATGTGGACTCAATCTGCATTGGTTTTTGACTGCCTCTTCCCGAAGAGACAGGTGGGGTCAGGAAGAAGTCAGATAGACTGGTGGGGTCAGGAAGGAGTCAGATAGACACAAGTGGGTCAGAAACAAGTCAGATAGACGCAGGTGGGGTTAGGAAAGAGGTCAGATAGACATATGGGGTCAGGAAGGAGTCAGATAGACACAGGTGGGGTCAGGAAGGAGTCAGATAGACACAAGTGGGGTTTAGAAGATGTCAGATAGACAGATAGGCTCAGGAAGGAGTCAGATAGACGCAGGTGGGGTTTAGAATTGGCTTAAAGGCCTTGACGCTCTGGTATTCACCCTTCCCAGGTTTGGGAATGAAGACTACCCGAGCTTTGGTCCAGCACTTGGGAACGTATCCCAGCTGGATAGAGGCTCGCATGAGATTGCGGGTAAGTCTCAAGAACGAGGATATCTTGGCTGCTTCACGAAGAAAAACAGGGTAGTTACCATCAGGTCCAGGAGATTTGAAGGGCTTGAAAGTTCTGACCGCACGAGCGATTAAGTCTTCAGTGACGCTAGGGTGGCTCCATCCATCGAATGGTTGGGTTCCGATCTAGCGGTGGGTACCCTCGGGAAGAATGTGCTGAGCATATGTTGAAGCACTTCTTCAGGGTCTTTAGTAAGAGAGCCATCATCTTTTCTGATCATGTCTAATTTGTCCATTTCCATTGCAAGGGCCTTGACAAGCCTAGAAGTAGGTCTGTCTTGATCCAACTCATTGCAGAATTGGCGCCATTTACATTCCTTGGCCTTGCGCACTTCAGATTTGAAGTTGCGGGAGGCTTGCCGGAAAAGCTCCATGTCCTCCGGGTTTCCGGTCTTCATGGCACGGCGATGAAGGCTTTTGGCCTTCCGCCTGAGTTTCCCCAGCTCCGGGTTCCACCACGGCGCCGAGGTCTTGCCTTTGTAGGCGCGAGCAGGACAAGCCGCTTCGTAGGCTTCAATAATGCAACCTGTCAGCGTCTCAGCGTATGGTCTACATCCTCGCAGGTCTCAATCGGACGTAAGTCCGTGAGTTCCTGCAGGTGCAGATCAAGGGTAGCCTTATAGGCTGCCCAATCAGTGTAGCGGATGTTACGCCTCCAAGTGATCGAGGACTGGGGTTTAGTGTCCGCGATATTAAAGGCGATAAAGCAGTGGTCAGACAGGGAGGGCTCCTCAGACCAGACTCTCCACTCCTCAACTCTGTCAAAGAGTCTTGGGGTAACGAGTGTGGCATCGAGGACCTCAGTCCATCTGCCATTGTTAAAGGTAGGAGTGCTACCGCGGTTGCAGAGCATGAGGTTTGTACGAGCGTATTAGACATAAGGGCCAGAAGCTCCTCCCCTCTAGTATTGGTGTCTTTGCTGCCCCAGTGCTTATGGTGTGCGTTGAGGTCGCCCCCTAAGCACAGCTCAGCGTTCTGGGACTCGCAGTAGACTCTCATGTGCAGGTCTCTGTCGCCTGGAACATAAATCGAAGCAGCGAAGCAGCAGCGGCTGTTCCCCGGGCCACACACATAAAAATCAGAGTAGCCAGAAGGAATGTTGGGCAACTTACCGTTGCGCATCCAGGGTTCCTGGATCAGGATGAGGTCTGGCCTGTACAGCTCAGCAATCTTCATCCTATTTACTGAAGCAGATACGCAATGCTGTAAATTTATTTGCATAAAGAATGTCGCTCCTTTGGCAGCGTGGAGCTTATTCAAACTGTATTAAATGCAATAGCTGGCTAGAGCCCGGGCCATCAAGGAGACTTGGACAGCAAATCGTC
>NIVC01000535.1:0-115000 GCA_002269645.1 Macrostomum lignano | reverse complement strand
GGACCGCAGCTGCTGCTCTCGCCGTCCCCCCCCCAGCGATCAGTTTTTAAGCCCTCCCAGACAAGCAGCCGCTGCCCTCCTAGGCTCTGCTAGCACTGGCCAGAATCGAAACCCGATCGGACCTTGCAGAAATCGATTCGGCAAACACCGCCACCCCCTCTGGGATCGAACAAGCGCTCGCGCCACCGCCCCGGCACCGCCCCTGCGATCGCCACCTCAAGTATCCGCACCGAGACCCGCCTGTGCTGCCTTCCCTCCGAGCGGAACAAAGGCAGGACGCCAACAAGACCGTCATGCAACGCACAGTCCGCTTCGATGCGATGACGACTAAGTCGATGCTATTGTTACTTTTGTTGCCACTGGCAACCAGAGCGGCTGGTTTCAACTGCAGCCTGTCCAACTGCGGCAATTCAGCAAGCTGCACCGAAGCAACAGGAGTTTGCACCTGCCCTACGGACAGGACTGTCGGCTTGGAGGGAGACAGATGCGAGCGTGAGTGGAGACGGCTGCCCTGCTTGGACATTGAATGTCTCTACGGGACATCAGCCAAGGACCACTAGCAGTAATATCAGGACGCTACAAACAAAGATCGTGCATTTTTGGAGGCAAATTTCCTGCCTATTTTTTCCTATTTTCTTTTCCAAGAAATCGGCCTTCAAAAAATTGCACGATCTTTGAGTGTAGCGTCCTGATATGCTGCTAGTGGTCCTTGACATCAGCCTGTACACTGTCAGTGGAGTTACCCACATGTACAATTTCTAGAGCGTATGCATGGATTTGGCAACTGAATTTAACCTGACAAAGAGCAAACAGAGAATGCAGTGGTACTCAGTCAAGATACTAACATTAGATTTACAGCAATTCCCAATCGCTTTCAGAGGTGACTCTGCTCGCACCAGCGTCTCCAACGGGTCTATCATCAAACAATTCGATGTTTGTGGCATCCGTGAAGATTGATCTGACAGGAAATGCCAGTTTTAAAGGTGGAATTCCGCTAGGCAACTCAGAGCTGGCAACTCAAGTTTTTGTAAGACTTATACATTGCAATTTTGAACTGGCTATTTTGAACATAATTTTATGTTCCCTCACTCATCTTTGCTGCATTAGGGGCCAATTTCGTGATTAAATCTACCAGTGACAAACTTGTTCAAAAAGCAGAAACATTAGAAAACGTTGAGATCGGACATCGACTTATGAAACGAATTAAGTTTTAAAATTGACACCTGTCGCTTATAATTATTATCGAATTGTTATCCCATGATTATGAGCCCCAGCAATCTGATCCATTCCCCATCGCCATCGGTAAGAATTAAATATTCATTCAAAAAGTTTTTCCAGGGTTTCTTTTATAACTTCTTATAACGTTCACTTTTTGGCTTTTCACAATTTCTGGAATTTTGGGTGTAGCCGCCTTTTTGACTTTGTATTAGCCTTCTTCTACGAGCTGTTGCCAGGCCAGTAAGACGGCACGAATCTCGAACGAAGTAAATATTTGCCAAGGCTGAGCACTCAAATGCACGATGGGGCGAGTAGTGCGCAATTTTTTTATGTTAAAATTGATTCATGCATTATAAGAAACTTCTTTCCTCTTTGTAAATATTTGCTCAGACATTGTGGATGCAGAAAGCAGGGGGCTTCTCAACAATTTGGCCAGCAATCCAGTCTCACCCCCTCGCCCCCCCCCCTACTGCTCAATGCAGCTCTGCTCCAACGGCTACGTCACCTTCAACTCGGACTTTTGCACCACTCGAGTCGACCTGCTCAAGAACAGCTGGGCGCCGGCCTTTGTGGCTCCGTTCGCGACGAGCTTCGATTTCCGAAAGTCCGTGGGTTCGTTCAACAGCACATCCGAGGTGTCCTACAAGCTGGTCGGCTCGGTGAGCGGCGACGCTGCGCTGCAGAAAATCCGATCTTCGGTTGCCGAGCTCGGCAACGCCACGTCGGCGATTGTCTTCACCTGGAAGCTGATGTCCCCTCCGCCGCTGACCAAAGCTCAACAGGTATTTGGCTGAGGGTATGCTTCAGGAAAGTCTAGAAGCAAGGACAGCTTGAGTGGAAGCCGCCAATCTAGAATAACAGTATGTATGTGCTCAGGAAGGGGGCCGTAGCCCAATGGTCCAGCGCAGCGCTCTGATGTGCCAGCGGCCCAGGCTCGATTCCAAGTGCAGTCACATTGATTTGGGGCTGAATTGGAATCTCGGCTTGGCTCTGCTCGTGCAATTTTCGGCCTTGAGGGCCAGCCCCCCAAGGCACAGTGAAGTGTACATGATAAAGTTAGGGCCAATGTACACTCCCTTGTGAGTGTGTGCCTGTGTGTATGACTGCGTACGTATCCGCGCGCTTGTGTGCCTGCTCAGGGGAGTCGGTGGAATGGGCAGTAATGCCTCTCGCCGGTTGTGTGCCTATGTCGCTTAAGGTCCAGGGTGCACACAGCCCCTGCGAGTGCAGCGTCCTTCTGCTCTAACTGTCGAATAGAGGGAATAATAATCGAAAATTAGACCTTTAGCTTAAACAAATTATCATAAACAGTTAATTGAGCGTTGGGTCTTTTTAATTAATACGTGCTTTGCATTAGTATTGAATCAGAATGAGGGCTAATTAGCGCTACTTTACTAACGCACAACCTGCCGAATGCGCTAGGCTGAAAGTGGTAGACTAACCTCTGGTTCTAAAAACAATGCTTTTCAGATTTCCTTTCAACTTATCCTGTTCACCGACTTGGAAACTGTGACAGCCGCCGTGAGCCTCTACTCGTCTACCAACACGCTAAGGGACTATTTTGATTGGCTGCCCACTCTGATTGGCAGCCGAGCGGCAACCAATGGCGCGGCAAACCTGCTGGCCGATAAGAGAAGCAGCAGCATGGCGGCGAGCTTGAAGCCAATGATGTTTGGAAATGGTAAATAAGGGGCACTTTCTTGGGGGTTTGGAATCTATTAGTTCCACTAGGATCAACCCACCGATTGCGCGGCGCATCTGAAGGCTAAGTACTGGGGGGTGAACTGAAGGACTGGGGGGTCGCCACACCCACCCTCAATTACCCCAGCTAATGCTGGCACCTATTTTACAGCTGGGTGAACTGAAGCAATGCAGAGTTCAGAGTCTTGCTCAAGGACACAAATTGTTCCAAGTGGGTCGAGAATCGAATCCCCGACCTTTCCGTTGTTAGTCCGACTCTCTAACCACTGGGCTGCAACCCCCGTTTGTTGCGTTTAGTATGCTCTACTAGACGCGAATGCACTAGTAATTGAAATATGCCTTTTTCCGGCTCTAGCTCATTTCTAGGAAAATCGAGTGTGTCTTCCTTTTAATTCAGTTGTCCGGGCTGAGGACTTGCACGTGTTTTAATTAAACATCGTTCTGTCATCCAGCGTCATCTAAGCCTGCTTCCTCACCCTTTCGTGTCTCTACTCTCACTCTAGCAAGCTGCTAAGCACCTGACCTGACATGAACTGAGAGAGGGTAGAGAGAAAGAA
The DNA here is from genome assembly GCA_002269645.1 of Macrostomum lignano. Lineage (NCBI taxonomy): Eukaryota > Metazoa > Platyhelminthes > Macrostomidae > Macrostomum > Macrostomum lignano. The sequence continues at coordinate 111,524 of NIVC01000535.1, read as the reverse complement.
ACGATGGCCAAAGTATAGAAAAAAGGGGCTGATAGAAGATCAGGATGCTGCGAGAGCGAGAGGGACGTGCAAAGTACATCAAGCAACTCACAGGCTACCACTATAGTCTCGCATGCATTCCAACTTATTTTCCCACAGCAACAGCAACAGCCAGGCTAACCGTGCTGTACACGGGATCGACTCCCAACTACCGGAAGCTCTGCTTGGCCGAGGCCGACCGAGCACTGCAGCCGGGAATTTCCTCCGCCGTTCTTGGCTGGTGTCCCCGTTCGTTCAGCCAGGCCGCCAAGGACCCGCGCTTCAGCCGAGTGGCCGGCCAGCCAACTTCCTTCAATCTGATTCTGTCCAAGCTGCCGAACGCTACTCAGATCACCTGCTCCTATGACAACTCCACAGGCGGTCTCAATCCGATGAGTTCGTACTCGAATGTCACAGTGAACGCTGGCGATATGAGCATCGGAGGCAAGCTGTATGAGTACTGCTGCGACCGGGTGCCGAATCTCTGCGACAAATATTACGAAAAGTTTGCAACGCCGACCAGCGTCAACTACCAGGCCCCATCAGCTGCAGGTGAGCGGCATAGTGCGGTTGCTGTCAGCTATTTAAGCTATATTACTGGTATCGGGTCAACTTGTGCCTGTATGCAAACCGATCTCCGTCAGCTCAATGCATCAACATTTTCAATAGAATTTTAACCTACTAGTTCTGAGTTTCGTAATGGTACAAAAGGTAATGAAGAAGTCCATGGAATGAGAGTTGCGAACATGATAAGTTGAAATTTATCTCTATCTCACACTGGGGGGGGGGTTGGCGTAAGGTATTGAGCAGCGCTCTGATGTGCCGGCGACCCAGGCTAAACTCGAATCTTTGCTGGGCTCTGCTCGCGCAATTAACGCCCTTGAAGGCCAACCCCCAAGGCACAGTGAAGTGTACATGCCTAAGTTAGGGCCGCTGTACACTCCCGTGTGAGTGTGTGCCTGTGTGTATGACTGCGTACGTATCCCCGCAGGGGAGTCGGGGATACGTACGCAGGGGAGTCAGGGGAGTCGGTGGAATGGGGCAGTAATGCCTCTCGCTGGTTGTGTGACAATGTCGCTTAAAGTGCTCTAGGGTGCACACAGTCCCCTGCCTCTAACAAAAAGATTGAATTAATAAAACTCGCACCCATGTTTCCCACAGGCCTCGCCATGGGGTCGGGCGAGCTGCGCTCATTCGACGGTCAGCTGAGCAGATTTCTCTTCGTTGGCGACTTCTGGCTGGTGAAAACGGCCAGCCCGTTGAGCGTGCAGGTGCGGCTGGAGGACACCAACCCCAGAGAGAATAGGACTGCCGGCATCACAGGAGTCGCAGTGCAGTTCACTGGCACAGTCAACGTGTCAACGGAGGTCAGTGAAAACTTAGGTATATTTTAGAATGGATGCCTTTGCCGGGAAAATTATGCTCAATCCTATTGCAGTCCGCTCTATAAGCTGCCACCACTGAATAGAAAGTGTAAAGGTTCGTTCACACAGCCATCAAAATGACTATAAGATCACACCAACACTGATGTACAAGGTGTCAGGACCTGTGACTCGATCCCGTGTGCAGCAACACAATAATCTGGGGCTAAATAAAAAAGATAAAAAATGAAGTAAACTTTCGTGAAAATTTCCAAGCCGGCTTACTGAAATGAAGAACGCTCATTTCGATTGCAGTTTCACTGGGTACAGTCCAATCAGCAGATCATGGTCAACTATCTGACTTACAGCGGGTCCAGCAGCAGCTTCAATGTAGCGAGTAACGGCACCCCGAATGCCATGGTTGTGCCGTCTACAAGCGACCGTGAGCCATTTGTTAAATTGGTTTTGGAAACATTCCCTACCCAAAATATGTTAACTAAATTAATTAATGATTACAACATTGGATTTTCAGTCATTTTCACTGGTACAAATACCTCTCTGACTCTCTACGTTGCTGGTAGCTCAACCTGGATCACTGTGAGTACATGTAAATTATATTAAAAGCACAAGATTTGTGTAGCGAGATTTAGAAAGCATGTGTTTGGTTCAGTTCAGCATGGCAATCAATGCTTTTACAACTTAAACACGAGAGCTTAACGACTGAAGTAATTGAGAAGCTGTTTAATGCAACAGTGCATAGCTGTGGGATCATATTATAGCTTACAGCATTATAAATTAAGTATCAATGCTGGGTAAAATGGTCGCAAACCGTTACTCCGTAGGCTAAAAGCGGCACAAATGGACTGTCAGTGTCGGTGTACCTGGACAAAGAGAAATATTTCAACAAGACATCCGGTCTGCTGGGCCTCTACGACGACAATGCGGCTAACGACATTGCGTTTTCAAACGGCACAGTCTCCAACGTCAGCACTGCGATGGAGGACTGTGAGTGATGAAGAATAGCAATTAGCACGTGAATATTATTGCAACCTTTCAATGAGCACTTTGCCGATCAGTCCAATCAATTCTGATCCAGTTATCCAATTTCTACCAACCCAAGGGAAAGTCGCGGCAGCAGATAGCCTGTTCAGGTTCCCTACAACAGCTCCAGCAGCTCAGGCCAGCTGGTCCGCTCTGTACTGGTCAGCTGACTGGAATCAGACTCAGATGGTGCAGGCAGTATTCGCTGGGAACGGCACGACTTACGCAGCAGCGAATCAGGTGAGCTAGCTCGAGCGTGCGAACCGGTACTACGAGCTATTTCTGTGATACGTATTTTACCTTTAACTGCAGACTTGCGCAGCCACTCAGCCAGTCAACTCGACCGCTTACCAAAACTGCCTGATGGAGTTCGCCGACTGCGGCGCCGCCTGCGCCACCGCCTACCTCGACTCGCTGAGTACAATGGCTCAATCCATTGCCGACTATACCGGCTGCAGCTCGTTGATGCTTCAGTGGGACTCAGCCAAAACGCAGATATCTGCAACTGAGGGAACTCTCTACCAGGTCAATCTGACGACACTGCTCAACGGCACGGCACCAAGTAGTGCCGTGTTTGATAAAGTTTCCGGTCCGGCTGACCTGACGGTGCACCAGAACGGATCTCTGGTGTGGGCCTCCCCCAGCGGAGCGAACGCCACTGCGATTGTTGTGAGCGTCTCGGCCTCGACCGGGTGCGCCAGCCTAGTGCAGCTGAGCGTCCGGTTGACTCGAACTTCTGGAGTTTCCGGAGTATGTGCGAACTCCGTGGAAGATTTCAGCTATTTGACCAGTCCGGCAGGGGCGAGCTACAGGCGAGGTCGGTGTGGGCGAATGGTTGAGGCAGACTTTGGGTTAGGGTTTTCAATAATTATTTAGAGCTAAATGCAATGGGACTTCGATCAGATGAAAATACTGGCTAGGACGTAATAGAATCACTGTTCATTAGTTAGTTAGTTAGTTAGTTAGTTAGTTAGTTAGTTAGTTAGTTAGTTAGTTAGTTAGTTAGTTAGTTAGTTAGTTAGTTAGTTAGTTAGTTAGTTAGTTAGTTAGTTAGTTAGTCAGTTAGTTAGTTAGTTAGTTAGTTAGTTAGTTAGTTAGTTAGTTAGTTAGTTAGTTAGTTAGTTAGTTAGTTAGTTAGTTAGTTAGTTAGTTAGTTAGTTAGTTAGTTAGTTAGTTAGTTAGTTAGTTAGTTAGTTAGTTAGTTAGTTAGTTAGTTAGTTAGTTAGTTAGTTAGTTAGTTAGTTAGTTAGTTAGTTAGTTAGTTAGTTAGTTAGTTAGTTAGTTAGTTAGTTAGTTAGTTAGTTAGTTAGTTAGTTAGTTAGTTAGTTAGTTAGTTAGTTAGTTAGTTAGTTAGTTAGTTAGTTAGTTAGTTAGTTAGTTAGTTAGTTTGTTAGTTTGTTAGTTAGTTAGTTAGTTAGTTTGCTAGTTTGTTAGTTTGTTAGTTTGTTAGTTTGTTAGTTTGTTAGTTTGTTAGTTTGTTAGTTTGTTAGTTTGTTAGTTTGTTAGTTTGTTAGTTTGTTAGTTTGTTAGTTTGTTAGTTTGTTAGTTTGTTAGTTTGTTAGTTTGTTAGTTTGTTAGTTTGTTAGTTTGTTAGTTTGTTAGTTTGTTAGTTTGTTAGTTTGTTAGTTTGTTAGTTTGTTAGTTTGTTAGTTTGTTAGTTTGTTAGTTTGTTAGTTTGTTAGTTTGTTAGTTTGTTAGTTTGTTAGTTTGTTAGTTTGTTAGTTTGTTAGTTTGTTAGTTTGTTAGTTTGTTAGTTTGTTAGTTTGTTAGTTTGTTAGTTTGTTAGTTTGTTAGTTTGTTAGTTTGTTAGTTTGTTAGTTTGTTAGTTTGTTAGTTTGTTAGTTTGTTAGTTTGTTAGTTAGTTTGTTAGTTAGTTTGTTAGTTTGTTAGTTAGTTAGTTAGTTAGTCGGTCAGTCAGACATGCGCAAAACAATTTATTCCTTGCAGACAAAATCTACCTGTCAGCCTGCAAGTGCAATGCCAACTACTATGCCGCAAACTGCAGCATGGCAACCTGCCAGCTAGACTGTCACACCTGTAACAGCTCTGTGCCAACCGAATGCAGCGCTTGCCCGAGCAACTACGCCGCTAGCGAAGTGACAGATACAAGACTGGCCGTTTGCTCTTACGTAGACCGGTGCTCGTCAAGCGTTTGTACCGGAGCCCCCTATAAATCCTGCCGGAGCGTCGACCCGGCGCTGCAGACCAGCGAACTGCTGTACCAGTGCGTCTGCGCCGGCGGATACGACTATCCGAGCAGTACAAATAAAACTGCTTGCCTCGGTGCGTTTTATCTACGAGGGTATCGAATTTATCGAAAATTGTATAAAATTAATTATTTATTGGAACCGAAAAATTTAGTAATTTAACTATTATTTCCATTGAAACTATTGCCATAATTTATTCCACTTTCATTCAGACATCGACGAGTGCAATTTGTTAGGCTACTGCGACACCAGCCAGAACCGCGTGTGCAACAACACGGAGGGCAGCTACATCTGCAACTGCAGCTCTGGCTACTCGCTCCAACCATCATCAGGTCAATGCGTGGATATCAACGAATGCTCTGACAATCCTACCATCTGCCAGAACGGGACATGCGTAAACACTCCCGGCTCCTACTACTGCAACTGCTCAAGCGGCTTCATCGCCTCTCCCGCTAAGACTTGCGTCGACGTGAACGAGTGCCTCAACCCGGGCCTGAGCCGCTGCGCTCAGAACTGCACCAACATTCCCGGTAACTTTTCCTGCTCCTGTTTCGATGGGTTTAGTCCGATGCCTACCTGCCCAGCGACTGCCAACTGCACAAATCCTAGTGCATGCTCGTACCCGAGCCTGTGCTCCAAGGTTAGCGGTGCGGACACGTGCCAGTGCCCTCCGCCGCAGGCTTTAAACTCCGACAAAAAAAACTTGCAACGGTGAGTCTGCTTGAAGCTTGCCAGTTATTAAACTGTGGTATCGATGCAGTGTCTACTAGTGGTGCTGGCATTGGAAAAACCTTCTGTTTCAGGTACGACATACTGCTCCTCGAATCCGTGCGGCACTGGCGGAGTTTGTGCCGAGTTGAGTCCTGGTTATAACTGCACCTGCAAGCAGCACTACGAGCTCAACGCTGCCAAAGTTTGCACCCGTGAGTACAGTTTAGTGTGTTGTTTAGTAGGCACCTGAGCCAGATATGAGCTATTTGTCGAATATTTCATTTGCTACCCCCTGTAAAGATAAATAAAAGTGAATTTCGATGAATAGATTTTTCTATTCATAGTCTCCGCCTAAACTACGAACGAGGGTCAGTTTTACAAAAATAAGAATAGTGGTTTATTTTTTATCTTATATTCAAAGCTGAAAGACACTCTGCGTTATCTTATTTCTGTCTTGAATCTTTCTTCCGTGGAAATAGTCGGTTTTAGACAAATTCTTAATTGATTTTCAGCCATCGACTATTGCGGTCGCCGTGACCAGTACCCTACCGTGTGCCCCTCTGGCAACAACGTGATCTGCACGACGAAAAACACAACCAATGAGCCAACGTGCGGCTGCAGAACGGGCTACGCACTCAACGCCAGCAATGCGTGCGTTGACGTGGACGAGTGCAGAGCGGGCACCTCTGGCTGCGACTCGGCCACCACCGACTGCAAGAGTCTGATGGGCACAAGTTTGTGCAAGTGCAAGTTTGGCTACAAGCGAGTCAATTCAACACAATGCACCCCGGCCGCCTATGCTATTCAGGTGAAAGTAACATTCACTGAATATACCTACAAGCCTGGCTACTCGAATCCGGACGGCGATGAGTTCCTCTTGATGGCTGATATCATCGAGAAACGGGTGAGTGAGTGGTTTAGTAATCAACAAAGTAAATTAGTGGCCAAGCGCGGTGCTCTGATGTGCCAGCGGCCCAGACTCGATTCCAAGTGCAGTCACATTTAATTTGGGGCTAAATTGGAATCTCGGCTTGGCTCTGCTCGTGCAATTAACACCCTTGAAGGCCCAACCCCCAAGGCACAGTGAAGTGTACATGCCTAAGTTAGGGCCGCTGTACACTCCCGTGTGAGTGTGTTCTTGTACGTATGACTGTGTATGTATCCGCGCGCTTGTGTGCCTGCTTAGGGGAGTGGCAGTAGTGCCTCTAGCCAGTTTTGTGACACTATCGCTTAAATTACGCCAGGGTACATACAGTGTCCTTCCTCTAATCTAAAAAAAGGTAGATCGGTTAGCATATTACTATTGTACGAGTATGTTACAGATGCCAGTTTATCCATCTAAACTCGACTTTCAGCTGGAGCTGAGCCTTCCCAGTGACGGCTCAGGAAAGCCGACCTTTCGCGTATCCAGCATGACAAACGGCAGCTTGGTGGTCACCGGCGTAGCCAGCTACGCAAACGAGCAGACGCCGGCAACGGTGACCTCGGGAGGCAAGTCATCCGGTCTCGATGTGGTGGCGAGTCCGCTGAACGAATGCCTTTCCAATAGCACTAACGATTGTCTGCCAGCTGTCCACGATTGCATTGACACAACCAATGGCTACACCTGCCAGTGCAAGTCAGGTAAAGTCTTTTGACAGTCCCGATTAAGGTACTCTGACACAATGTTCCTTCTTCCCTGAGATGGAGGACGCTAATAGTGCAGACCTCTGTAGGCCAAGATATAATTTACCTACTCGTATTTACTGCTTTCGGTTCTCAGGCTACACTCAGACTGGAACTAACAGCGGCTACGCAGGGACATCGAAGATAATCCAGGTGTGCACCGACATTGACGAGTGCCTCACCAAGTGCCGAAACGACTCCAACAAGGTGTGCGTCAATCTGCCCGGCAGCTTCAGATGCAGCTGCATCAAGGGCACCTACAGCACGAACGTCACAACGATGCCTTGCGAAGACCCGTGCGTGGCCGGCAGGTGCAAGAACTCGGGCAAGTGCCAGTACCAGGCCAACGAACAGTTCCCATACAGATGCGTGTGCATGGCCGGGTACACTGGTTTCCACTGCGAGCTGCTTGACGATCACTACTGGGGTGAGTTGAGCCGCTAAAACAGCTCATGAATGAGTCCAGTAAATCATTTCAAGAAGAGCAACATATCAAAAAAATTGCACATCGATTACCAAAATTGAAGGCATGCAGCGAAACGCCATCATTGTCGGAGTTGTACTGGGCGTCCTGCTACTCATCTGCATTGTTGTGGTGCTAGTCTTCTTCCTGCGAAAGTGAGTATCTGCTTTTAGTCCACTTTACCTCACTGGGTGGTCATTAGTATAGCCTAGAAGTAACAATGATGCGAACCACCACGTTGGCTGCTGAGCGTACAGGTAAGCAATTTGCCTCATAAAACTAGCTCAATATTCTTTGTTTTAACATTTTATGTAAGAGTTTAAGACAACTGAAATTACAAACCTGCTATAGTGCAAACCTGCTATAGTAGAATAGAAATGAGTCCTGCCGATTGCTTCAACCATAATTACAAGAACTCACTGGATTGCAAAAGGCTTGCTTCTGCGCTTCTTCTCTTTTTACAACAATGTAGCTCCGACGATCTGCTTTAGAAGGTGGGCCAGTCCCAGTAAGACTGAAAGCAAGTAAAATTTTACACCTGTTCGTGTGCCCCATTCCGATCAATGAGCCAGTGATCCATTCCTCTAATTATTGCCTGGAAATTGCGGAAATTATTTGCATGACGGATTCGAATCTGATTAACTTCACCTGGAAGCGAGTCTAAGCATTCTGTCGAATAGCAAAGGCAATTAAGAATAGAAAAATAGATGATTTCCGTTTGCCGAAATCCTTCCCAAAACGAGACCAATCATTGCAATTTTGAAGGTATCGAAGTGATAAGAACAGAGCGGATTTCTATCAGAGCAACTTCTCTGATAATCCTGTGTAAGTCCTCGATTTGGCACTGCTGCGGGCTCGCCTCCGTCTGTTTGCACCGATTTTGTTTAATTAGACTGTGGTTACGGTGTATCGTACTCTGTATTCGTTACCCAAGCTATTGAACAAACTTGACCACAACCGAGCCTTCTGTTAAAATTCTTAAAACTATTGTGTTGCCTAGCATTAGTTTAATTCAAGGTGAACTGGATTTTATTACAGCGGTACTCTGGCTTTGATATCTTGTGCATTTGTATTAGAATATATTATTCTGTACACAATAATTACTTTATAGTTATTGTTTGTCTTTATATTTTTCCGTTGTGAGTGCTCTGCTGTCAATGCAATATTGCAAAGTATGTAGGAAATTTCTGAGCAAAAGTGAGCAGTGGACAGAGTCAACTCAGTATGCTTACAGAGGCCCCCTCCTGCATGTGGATGAAGCGTACTTAGAGCGATTGAGTACAACAGAGGACTTTCAATAAGACCTCCACCATCCTTGAGCACGCCTGGGTGTACTCAAATTGACATCCGGTCAAGTGCTCTAACACATACTCCGCTCTAATCCTTAGCATATCGTCTCCAGAATGCATATATTTCCTAGTGAATAAATGGTCCTTCCTTGACTTTTCATTTCATTATCTCTGTGTATACATTAGTGCCACTATTCCACATAATTATCCAGACGAAGAAGCATTCTAATTACTCTTATTTTCAATTTTTATCCCTAATTACGTACTTTACCCGTCTCGTGCGCTTGCAGAAGTCAAAGCGGTGGCAGGTACAAGGGCACCCAGTCTATGGCAATGAGCGATGCATCGATACCCAGGGCCCAGCACTCCGCGCATCACCCGGTGAGCTGATTTTGCTGGACTTCAGTTCACCCTGCCGTGATAGGGGTGATAGGGGGTTGCTCCGGCATTTCACAGCTTTAGGCGCATCTATTTTTTATGCACTTTGCTCACCTTTTCAGAGCACCTACGAAAACCAGGCCTACGAAAGGGAGACCCACAAGACCAGGACAGACTACTTCTGAATAAGTATGAAGGTTAGCATCTGACAACTGCAACACCTGTGAACTATTCACGTGTATGCAATGGGTTTATTTAGAAATTGGGTTGACATTTTATGGAAGCAAATTCATTCAGCCAGTAAAAGCGCGTGCCACCCCTGGAATTATTTTTATCCAAACTTATGAGCAATAACCGCTTCTCTGCTATCAGTCTATTTACAAAATTTGATTCCCAGCGTAATTTTCATTTGCTGTATCTCCTTTTTTGACCGAAATTTGTTTAAATACTTCTATCTCCCGGAATGCTTCAAAGTAGGGCAGTCAAACATGTATTTTACAAGTATTTGCGATTCTTTTGTGCATCTGAGCCTCCGAATGTGACAGCTCACAATGTACTTCTGTACTGTGGAACATTGCAAGCAAGCAAACATTCAAACAAATTTTTAAAGGAACCGCTGTTTAAAAGTCATCTGCGTCATCCAGAAATCAATTGTTTCTAATTTGAAGGATTTTTAGTTTATGCACAAAAGCAATTTTTTTTATTTTGAAAAATGGCTGTTTGTTTTTCGATGTTTGTACCGTTGTTTTGTTTATTCAAGTTTCAATTTATGCTTTGGTTTGTAACTAAAAGTACATTTGTCCTAATCTGTTTTCACTGTCTATATATGGTAAGTGCATACCGGAAGCCACAATACGCGTTCATTTTGTTGTATTAGCCAATTTGAAGAATCTCCGACCCCATTCCAGCATAGCCTGTGATTGCTTGCTTTATCCACTCCACTATTATATAGCTCTGCAATTTTTATCGATTGGGATCAGCTTCAGATGCTCGATTATTGTTTCACTTTAAATAAACAGTAGCTGATATTGTTAAGCCAGCGCCACAATGGTTAGCTGTGGTTTCGGGATTAATTACATTGAGGAAGTTTTTCACGAATTGTCTTCTCATGAACAGGTACATGTTACCAAAAACAAATGTAGATAAAGAGCAAGCTGCTATTAAGCTCAGAATTAATGAAATTTTATTAGAGCTAGTGGGCTGTATGCACCCTGGCGCACTTTTAACGACATTTGCACACAACCGGCGAGAGGCACTACTGCCCCCATTCTATACCGACTCCCCTGAGCAGGCACACAAGCGCGCGGATACGTACGCAGTCATACGCACAGTCACACACTCCACAGGAGTGTACAGCGGCCCTAACTTTATTTATCGTTAGGCATGTACACTTCACTGCGCCTTGGGGGTAGGCCCTCAAGCCGTTAATTGCACGAGCAGAGCCAAGCCGAGATTACAAGATGTGCTAAAAACCACTGTCGCCGTTTTGGATGTAGCGGCAATGTGTGCTACACGATATGGTTGTGGTTAAACGGCAAAGCGTAGTTATCGTATTTCTGCGCAGTTGCTTTCGTGCTCAGCTGTGCTTTCATTCCGAGTGTCCAAGTGCTAGTGGGAAAAATTAACCAAGAATAAACTACACTTGAAGAGCCTATTATTTAGCAACACGCGGACAATGAAATTTATTATCGGTTGTAAAATGGGAAGAACGAGAGGAGAGAGAGATAAGAGAAGATAAGAGATAAGAGAAGATAAGATAAGAGAAGGTACGCTCGTAAGAGATAAGAGAGGCAAGGCAGGTTATATTTAAAAAGTAATAAAACTGAACCTCTTCGTGCGCCACGTGCACAGAGAGGCCTAAATTATCGATCGTGAAAGTATTACAAACATTTATAAATACACACAACAGGCACAAATTAGAACGGCCTGATTGGGGCCAACAGACGCAAGACTGCATAGAAAATAGGAATTAATACGACTATTGTCAGTTTAGGTGCATAAATCTGACAAAGAGGAACACGGGCAAGCAATCATGCTGTCTATGGTCCTTGCTGACCAATCGAATGCAACGGGGGAAAAAGGATGTAAAAAAAGTCGAAAGCGAACAGAAAACCTTTAGCACTAAAAATAGATTCCGCCTAATTTTCCACTGTCTCTGGTTGAGTCAGCGGGCTGAAAACGGCAACTATAAAAAGTTGCGCATCAGGCTCAGACCATAAATATCGAGGCAAATCTGACACCGGTTTATGTTAAACCGCCATGATGCAGTTCGCCATCATATCATCCGACACTGCAGAGCCAAATAAAAATGAGCCGATGGCCGAATGCTTAGCAGCCATGCTGACCGCCACCGACGCATGCCGTCGCCGATTAGAATCTGTGTCAGTCACTGCGGCTGCGGCGGCATCAACGACGTCCTGCGGGCCGCAAAGTCGTTGCCGTCTCAATCGACAGCGCAGATCGTTGCAACAGCAGGTCGCCCGCCTGCGAGCTGAATTTCACTCGATTGCCGAACAGTTTTCTGGCATTCTCGGCCGAATCGCTAAGCCATTGTTCAACCGTGGCACCGAAGTCTGCTCGGCAAATAACAACGACGTAATTTCTACACTGGACGAGGCTTCCTCCGACGAGCTCGAAAAGCAAACAGCTTGTTCAGCGGGCTCAACTGATCCCACCGCTGCAGACCCCGCGTCTCCTGGCAAAATTGGATTCGCGATCGTGAAGAGTCTGGCAGAATCGCGCCGCATTTTGGACCGCTTGGCCAGCGACCTGCTGGCGCTGCCGCCGGACAGAAATTCGCGGCTAGCCAGACGACGCGCGTCGACTGGGTCTGCAAAGCAGCGAGTTGTTGTCCGCTTGTCAATGAGGTTCTGTTTTGCTTTATTGCTTGAATTCTTTTGTTCACGAATGTGAAGATTTTTCAGTAGCAAAAGGAAAAAGTGAAAGGGCTTAGAGCGTCGGATTAACGACTTGAGGATCAGGGGTTCGATTTTCGATCCCACTCTGAGCAATTTGTGTCTGTGTGTGGCGACCCCCCCCCCCCCCCCAGTCCTTGGACTGAACAGCCGTACGCAGCCTTCAGATGCGCCGCTCAATAGCTGCGGCTGAGCTGTCGGTTGCACATCTGCTCATGCTTAGGTCAGGTGTAATAAAAAATAACCTAGAATGACGCCAAAAACTCTGATAAAAATCGGAATCACACTTTTTGAAGTTGAAACTAGTTTATTAGGTGACAAAGTTATCTATGATCTATCACACTTCAGGTTCCACTTTCGAAGGGAGTCGGCTCCAGCAGGTCCAGTGGCTCGCAGGAAAATCTTGAAGGCGCCTCTTCGTCCACGCTCCGCCCAAATGCAGTTTGGCAACATTGCGTTCCGCCGCGAGCTGGGCATCGACCATCCATTGACCATCGGAGATGCGCAACTCCCTCAGCGCAAGGCACTGCAAAAGTGTCCCTAGCGTGCAACCTAGCGAGTTTATTCCAGCAAACAAACGACAACAACGATAACTATTGAAATTTGTCGTGTCATGGACGTCATCTTAGCCTAGTTTGCATTTTGTTGTACTTGTGTTTCTTTGGTACAATTGTCACGTTCTGTAAGTTTCTTTCTGTCATATAAAAGCGTCACAAATTGCGCAAACAAGAACCACTTATTCTATCAAAATGTTTTGCGTAGCTGACTTTGACCTTGGTTTGTGGTAATATCTCGCAAAATTAAGCGTCATAAAAATAGGATTATGTATTTATCAATTGCTGAAATAAGGATGAAAACTCGCAGATAAGTTGCACTGCTGAAATTTTTTACTCCAAGACAAGAGGCAAACATTTTTGCGTTAAAAAGCGAAGCGTATCTAAAAACACATATTGACATAGTGATAAGTACATGTACAAGCTATCTTTTAATTCAGAGTCAGTAAAAATAAAGCTCGAAAATAGAAAACTATAGGGATTGCTGCTATACGAAATACAGACTAGCCTAAGATGATTAAACAAAATCGACAGGTTAAAACTGTTGATAACATTGACATCAAATTTGAAACGTTATTTGAAATTTTTGCCCTTCGTATCGGATGTTTTTGGTATAATTAGATTCTTGTGATTGCCGCAGGTTGGCACTACTGGTGACTCGGGATTTCGGACAGGTATTTCATCCCTATTATAGCCTTTTATCGGTATTTAGTGCATCAGCATCCAACAAGGCTACATCGGACTCAGCAGACTTGATCCAGCTGCTGCAACTCGGTCAGTGTCAAATTGTCAGCAGCCACCGCGTAGCACAGGAACAGGCCGCCGAATGGCTTCACCTGGTCTTGGCCGATTCGGAGGACGTCCTCGCCGTAGGCGGGGGCGGTCGCGGCCGCTGTCGTTAGCGTCGTGAGTGTCCAAGCTCCATTGTGGTAGAATCTGGCACCGTTGGCGGGGTCGAAGACCACTGCGAAGCTGTGCACCGTGCCGGCAGGCGAATAGTGATCGAAGCCCGGGCTCATTGTATAGACAAGCGGCGAAAGATCGTGAGCTTCAAAGCTTGTGCTGCCAGTAAGTGCATCCAAAGACCACTTGCCAGTCGGATTGAACGTGTCAGGCAGGAAGCTGCTATTGTGAATCGTGTGCAGAGTGACGCCCATCGATGACGATGGGATTGAAAAGTCGGGGACAACCCTGGCGTAGAAAGTGGCCTGACCAGTGGAGCTGAACGGTCGACCCCCGAATCCCGTCAGGTTGACCTCCAAGTAAGAAATGTAGGAAGCAAGCTGGACACCTCGGCCATAGACAAAATTAGCCGAGGGCGTGGGCTTCGCCGCAGGCAGAGCAGTTCCGGGCGCCAGCCCCGCCACCAGATTGTCCAAACCGAACCGGAAATTGTACAGTCCGAGCAGTCGCGACAGCAAAGACTTCGGCGGGGTCGGCGTGCGGGTCCACGCCAGCGGTTGGACACGGCAAGGCTGCCAAGCTCCGAGGTTGCCGACCAAACAGGTCCGGTTTTCGGGCCAGTAGATGGCGACGGTGCACTGCGGCCAGACCGCGCACTCCACCGAGCACACACGAGCGTGGCTGATGCCGGAGAGCTCACGAAGTTCGGTTGGCGAGCCGGTGGGTGCGGCAGCGATGGCGGCGCTGCTGTTAAGGACAGCCTCTGAGCAGACCGGCTCGGAGCGCATGCGGACAGTTGTGGCGTCAGCAGCCGCAGCTGCAGCGAATAACAGAATCCAAACCGGATTCCAGCTAAGTTTCATTTTAGATTGAACCATCGGATGCCTGTATTGAAGTTGCCAGCAAGTTTTCTCTCTTCCTGGCTCTAGCTCTTCCCAACTTGCTTTTTAAACAGTCTTCTCGCATCTGTTGTCGAGAATAATAAAAGCGTCGCGGTTTCCCAGTCAGAAATTGACGAAGTTTCTTCCCACATCTTCCGTTGTCATGACGCCAGAACTGTAAATAAGAAATAGAAGACCTTGGATAAGGTAGAGGCAGCTACTCTAAAAGTAGCCAGAATGCTTCAAAAGCAAATGAGGGGGGCGATGCCTACTTTCCAGACGAGTAAGTTGCGCCAGAGCTCCTGGCTGCTCTTCAATTATTCCCGATGGGCTCCGCATTCCGCTTTTTGCTTCTGCGGATTCCTCAATAATTAATAAAGAAGCCTATGAGGAGTCTTAAGCTGCTTTTCCGACAATTCCATTGTGTTTGAAATGCGCTGTGCGCCAGAGGAAAGCTTAGGAAACCCATTAGCTGGGGAGGCATTCATTGGCGACAAAATAGAGTGGCAAATTTTAGCTGGATGCGAGATGAATAAACGTGGATGCTCACTCGCGATGCGTGTACGCATAAAGTTAGCCATGAGAAGTCACTGACTACGAGCGCGGATCCCCTCGTGGGTCCTGACGGAAGCTTGAAAGTAATACTTTTTCCATAGTTTCATCGCTGCAATTAAATTTACGACACAAAGACACTGAGCTGAAAACAAAGTCACAGGGACGACTAGAACCACCAGGACGACTCCAATGACTCCAAAGCCATAGACACAATCTACAATTGTCTGACTCCAAAACGATAGACACAATCTACAATTGTCTGACTCCAAAGCCATAGACACAATCTACAATTGTCTGACTCCAAAGCCATAGACACAATCTACAATTGTCTGACTCCAAAGCCATAGACACAATATACAATTGTCTGACCCTAAAGCCATAGACACAATCTACAATTGTCTGACTCCAAAGCCATAGACACAATCTACAATTGTCTGACTCCAAAGCGATAGACACAATCTACAATTGTCTGACTCCAAAACGATAGACACAATCTACAATTGTCTGACTCCAAAGCCATAGACACAATCTACAATTGTCTGACTCCAAAGCCATAGACACAATCTACAATTGTCTGACTCCAAAGCCATAGACACAATATACAATTGTCTGACCCTAAAGCCATAGACACAATCTACAATTGTCTGACTCCAAAGCCATAGACACAATCTACAATTGTCTGACCCTAAAGTCATAGACACAATCTACCATTGTACTTGTATTATTCCAGCACAGATGTCTTTATTCCACACTTGTTTCACGCAAATGCAAGACAACTAAGGGTGGACAGATAATAAACGCGGGAAAGTAGTCACGTGATGAAATTTGTACATGGGGTAAAAAGTACATTGTTGAGCAACTATGGAGTAATGGCCAAAACTTGCCATGGCGTCTGGCTGAAAGTGTATATTTACAATGGTTTTCTGTGTTCATTTTTCAATGTGCATCAATATGTACATAAACACCAAGTAAAAGCCTTTTTGAAAAGGATGCGGCCTCACAGCGTAGTTGCGTAACTCCTGGGTTGAATTTTGAATGAGAAGTTATAGTCTCATTGACTACTCACGATATGTGCGGAGTGGCACTTGTGTATAAAAACTGGGTAAATCTTGTTTTCTTGTGCATATTCAGCTTCTCAGCTTTACTTTATTGTCTTCTAATACACATAATATCTGCTGGCAATTAATTGTACCTCTCTAGCGAATGGGAACTAATAAGTACATGTAAGTTTTGACTTGTCATTATTTGATCAGTATTATTTTGCGTAAAGGTCTGATCGCAAATTCTCGGCACCGTGTGGAAACCGTTACCTTAGTTAATTTTAAATGCATTGTCATGGTTTTGAATGCTGTTGAGTGCACATTAAAAACCTACATGCACTCCGTCTTGACCAAGGGTCGGCAAGTTTTTACCCCAAGGGCCAGATAGAGAGAACCTAGTGCAGAGAACAGTAGAGAAGGGAGACAAGGGAGACAAGAAGAGAGGAAAGGAAAGGAGAGAAGAGGAGAGAAGAGATTGGAGATCGAAGTGAGCTGAGAAGAGACACATCTTGGACGGGCCGGATTGCCATTGTGAAGTTTCAAAGGACACGGAATGGGCCGGATAGAAAGGCTTTAAGGGCCGCATGTGGCCCGCGGGCCGGAGATTGTCTACCCCTGGTCTTGACGATTCCGAATTGTTCCACTATGCGCGATTATCATAGTTGGAGCCAGTGAAATTTTTCAGAACTTTTTTCTCGGTATAAAATCGCGTAACTGCGTTAACGGACTGGTGTACATACTCGTAAAACTGGTTAGAGAATCGAAAGTATTTTTGTCGAATGCTGATAATGGAGAGCTGAGGAGGAGTTGTGGTGCAGAATGGCACAGAGGGACCAACTTCAGCCCCGCCTTATCTGCGCCCGGGTAGAAGCCAGCAAGCGGGCAGCTGCTCAATCTTCATTCGGGCCAAAGATAAGCAGAAACGAACTCTGCTCCTGAAGATTGAGAAGGCGAACGAGTTTATATTGGGGTGAGTTGAATAAAATAAAATCGGAAAACGAATCGCGCTCATCGAACTCAGGTCTACCATGGCGAGTGCGGAATCTATCAATGTCGAATTCGACACCTCCCGCAACAGCGGCGGCAGCGGCGGCGGCGGCTCCGGCAGCGGCAACAGCGGGGACCTGTGGCAGCGAGTGAAGTACCAACTGGATCCCAACAACCACACTCTGCTAGAGAATGTACTTGTCGGCGTCACATTCGTCATGTTCATATTGATCATCACCTTGGCGGCCACTCACGGAGGAGGTGGCGGAGGTGCCGGCGGAGGCATGGAACTCGGCAATACCTGTCAGAGCCAGCCGTGCCTGCTGCGCGCAGCCTCCAGCGTAGCCCTGGCGAACGTAACAGCGAGCCCGTGCGAAGACTTTTACAGCTACGCGTGCGGCCTGGCGCCGTACATCATGCGCCTGAATCCGGGAGTGCAGGAGAGGACCATCCCCGGCGAGCTGAGCAGAGAGAACGAGGACCGGCTTGAAGAGATTCTGCGCAGCCCCGTCAGACGGAACACGACCGATTCCTACGAGCGCAAGGTGAAGAAACTATTTGAAATCTGCACCAACGACTTGATCACCGAGCGGTTTCGGGGAGGCATCCTCGCCCAGTTCCTGTCGTCCAACCTCTACCTGCTGAATGCGTCGAGTGTCGATCAGTTCGACTTGAATTCGATGATCTCCCAGGCCTATTTGGAGTACGGTGCCGATGTCTTCTTTGAGTACTTGTTGACCGAGAACTTCCTAGACAATGACAAGTACACAATTTCGGTGAGACATTTGAGCTCCTGGGATGAAGTGCCATTAAATGAGCCCTTATTTTGTGGGATTAGTCGGCTTGTACATACTTTTTCGTGCCTCTTGTGTCAGTCATCTGATTTTATGGCGGTGTTAAAAAGCCTACTTTTTTAGGGTGTGTGTGGCGACCCCCCAGTCCTTGGACTGAACAGCCGTACGCAGCCTTCAGATGCGCCGCGCAATAGCTGCGGCTGAGCTGTCGGTTGCACATCTCGCCATTAGGGCAGGTGTAATCAATTATTATTATTATTATTATTATTATTATTATTATTCTTCTTCTTCTTCTTCTTCTTCTTCCTCTTCTTCTTTATAGTCTTCAATCCTCCCCTGTTTCCTGTCGGCCCGAATAACTTTTAATTAAAGTACTAATTTATTTTTTCAGATCAATCGCGGTGGAATCGAAATGCGAACTTCGTCTTACTTGTCAAGCGATGTAAGCAGGTGATTTCTATTTAGCAGGCGTCTCGTCGCTTAAGTAATTGAGAGCTCCATTCCCCTAATCACGTGACCGCTATTCATCATCGCCTACGCAACCACAGGAGACGAGCGCCAAGCACCGGCAAGCCTACTCCACCTACATTCGGACCGTGGCCGCCTTTCTGCAGGCTGACACTGAGCCCGGCAAGCTCGACCAGTCAGGAGCGTTGTCGCGGGTGGACACCTTTGTGGTCGATGTGATGGAGGTTGAAACGGAACTGGCCAGGGTAAGAGGAGGAAAGATTCGATAAGCCATCTTGAACCCACTCGAAGTCTCTTTGAACCTACTCAAAGTCTTCTTGAACTCACTCAAAGTCTTCTTGAACCCATCGAACCAGTTCAAATCCACGACCCTTTCCTTCTAGATTGCGCAGGACGCTGCGAGTCCCGAGAAGCCACCGCTGGATCCGAGCAACCTTGTAGCTCTCAGGTCCATGGACTTCACTTACCAACCAATCCAGTGGAGCGACTTCTTTAGGACGGCCTTTGGCTCAAATGCACCATCAAGTGTAGCTGTACAGGACCCCGATTACCTGGTCAAGATGGTCCAGTACATTCGCCAGCTGATGGCAGATCCAACCCAGTCGAAAAGGTTTGTTCAAGGACCGCTGAAAGTACCCTAAGTACTCGTAATTACCAAATCATTTGGAATCCTAGCCAGTGAACATTGTCTACATCGACAGGAAGCTGAGTAACTATATCAACTGGCGCATCATCAGTCGTCACGTCGGAGACCTGTCCAGCGGTTACGTTCACGCCAAACGCGAGTTCCAATTGGTGATTGCAACGCAAGCGTATGCGTTTGAGAACAGGTTTGACTATTGCTACAGAAAGACGCGTCACTGGATGCGGCACGCTGTCAGCGCTCTGTTTGTGGCTGATCACTTGTCGAGTTCTGTCAAGGGAGAAGTGAGTGCAGACACGTTTATTTTGGCTGTCTCAAGTGCAGTTGGGAAGGAACATGGAATTCTCCGAGCCTGTGTAACTCGTAATAGCCTGTGTCACGCACTGAAAACCCTGTGTCAGATAGCTACAGATGGTTCTGTGTAAAGACACTGAAGACCCTGTGTCAGATAGCTACAGATGGTTCTGTGTCAAGACACTGAAGACCCTGTGTCAGATAGCTACAGACGGTTCTGTGTAAGACACTGAAGACCCTGTGTCAGATAGCTACAGATGGTTCTGTGTCAAGACACTGAAGACCCTGTGTCAGATAGCTACAGATGGTTGTGTCAAGACACTGAAGACCCTGTTTTAGATAGCTACAGATTGTTCTGTGTCAAGACACTGAAAACCCTGTGTCAGATAGCTACAGACGGTTCTGTGTCAAGACACTGAAGACCCTGTGTCAGATACTGAATACTGGTCATTACAGGTCGACAGCATGTACAAGGCCCTGCAGGATGAGCTGACTTCGTCTATCGATCGTCTCACCTGGCTGTCAAATGAAGAGAAGTCCAAAGCTAAGGAGAAAGTTGGCGGCATCAGAGATTTCATAGGATATTCGGAGACAGAGGTGTCCGATTCATATTTGGACGCATTCTACAAAACGGTATTTGATCTGCCACTGGAAAAATGAAATTTAAAGTCACGAGTCATTTTATAAAGCATTCTCTCCGTATATAAAAACTTCTCTTAACCAAACCTATCGAGCAGCTCAGCATCGGCGACAACGACTACTTACTGCAGCTGGCCATCAATCGGCAAGCTTTTCACCTGCAGTACCAGAGCAGCCGTATTGGCAAGCAGCCGGACCGCAGCGAATGGGACGGCTCCACCTACGACACCAATCTGCACTTGAATAACCAGCTGGTGCGCCTGACCATCCCGGCCGGGTCGCTGCAGTGGCCCTACTACGGTCGCGGCCTGCCGGACTACGTGAACTTCGCCACCCTTGGCGAGAAAATCGGCGCCGAACTGGTGAAGTCCATCGACGCCACCGGTGAGTGAAATTGTTTGTTTTGCAAATAGACAGGTACCATGAGGCGGTCATTGAAGATAACATGAGGCGGTCATTGAAGGTAACATGAGGCGGTTATTGAAGATACCATGAGGTGGTTATTGAAGATACCACGAGGTGGTTGAAAGCAATTTCGGATTCATCTTTAAAACAGCCTGATAGAATATACTATCTCTGCTAGGTTTTAATATCGATCGGGACGAGAATGTAGTCGAGAACTCTGATTGGCTGCCACATATTCATCTGTCCCTCAATAACCAATCAGCGCAATTTCAACTGTAAAAAGCTCGAACACCCTTCCTTCCTTCTTTTTCCGTGACAGGCCAGCTGTTTGACAAGACCGGAGCCATGAACCCGATGTGGTCGCGGCAGGAGACTTACCTGGGCTACGTAGAGAAGGCCTCCTGCCTGAACCGGACCTTCTCAGCCATGCGGGCCGGGCCCTATCCGACACAGAGTGGCCCGAAATACGTAAGTCTATTAAGGTAACCATGAGGTAGTTTATTGAGATAACAATGAGGTAGTCTGTCAATGTAACACCATTGCTCAAACGTTAGCATCTAATACTGGTAAGCTTACTCGGATGCTAGGAAAAGGACTCAATAAATTCCTACAACATCCATTTTGCATTTCCTGCCAGGTGAGCATTGAAAATTTACTTGTGCGCCACCTACGCAACATCATTGCCGCTGCTGACGGCCTTCGATTGTCGATTCGGACCTACCTGCGGTTGAGAAGTGACACCGAGTTGCCGCTGCCTCTGGCCAGCTGGAATCAACAGCAGACATTCTTCTTGGCCTGGGCGCAGGTGAATTCTACCTTCGTTCTCTTTCGGGATGTCCCTCAATACCTGTCCCTCAATACCTGTCATCAATACCTGTCATCAATACCTGTCCCTCAATACCTGTCCCTCAATACCTGTCCCTCAATACCTGTCCCTCAATACCTGTCCCTCAATACCTGTCCCTCAATACCTGTCCCTCAATACCTGTCCCTCTACACCTGTCCCTCAATACCTGTCCCTCAATACCTGTCCCTTAATACTCAATACCTGTCCCTCAATACCTGTTCCTCAATACCTGTCCCTCAATACCTGTCCCTCAATACCTGTCCCTCTACACCTGTCCCTCAATACCTGTCCCTCAATACCTGTCCCTCAATACCTGTCCCTCAATACCTGTCCCTCTACACCTGTCCCTCAATACCTGTCCCTCAATACCTGTCCCTTAATACTCAATACCTATCCCTCAATACCTGTTCCTCAATACCTGTCCCTCAATACCTGTCCCTCAATACCTGTCCCTCACTACCTGTCCCTCAATACTCAATACCTGTCCCTCAATACCTGTCCCTCAATACCTGTCCCTCAATACCTGTCCCTCAATACCTGTCCCTCAATACCTGTCCCTCAATACCTGTCCCGCAATACCTGTCCCTCAATACCTGTCCCTCAATACCTGTCCCTCACTACTTGTCCCTCAATACCTGTCCCTCACTACTTGTCCCTCAATACCTGTCTCTCAATACCTGTCCCTCACTACCTGTTCCTCAATACCTGTCCCTCACTACTTGTCCCTCAATACCTGTCTCTCAATACCTGTCCCTCACTACCTGTCCCTCAATACCTGTCCCTCACTACCTGTACTCAACACCTGTTCCTGATTGCAGAACCAGTGCTACAGTCGCAATCCGGACTACTCCGTCACAAAGGCTGAAACGCTGCGCGCCCTGCCAGAGGAAACTCTGTGAGCCAAAATTAAGTGTATAAGTATTTTACTATTGCAGATATGCATGAGTAAAACTCTGATATGTCTACTGAAAGTAGTGTGGCTCCGAAGAATATTATCTGTCTGATGGTATAGCATCTATCGCATCACCGTTCTCAGTCGATGTTCAAGAAACTGGAATAAAAACTCTACTGCTTTCGATAGTCGCTCACTCACTCACTCACTCACTCACTCACTCACTCACTCACTCACTCACTCACTCACTCACTCACTCACTCACTCACTCACTCAGTCAATCGCTCACTTCCCCACCATTCCAGGGTAAACGGCATCCTGTCCACAATGCCGGAGTTCGCGCAGACATTTGGCTGTCCTGCTGGCTCCAACATGGCTCGGCCGACGTCCTGCGAGGGCATCTTCTATGTCTAAATAATTCCGTTTTGCTTTTTCAGATTTTCACATGCAGACTCTTTCAATGCCAAGGACTACTATTGCATAGATAATAAAACATCTTCTAAGTCGACTGAAACCTTTAATCCTGAGGCAGAATAAAGCCCTTAAAACTTTCTTTTCATTGTCTATGGCTCAAAAGGGGGTTTGTGAAGCAGCCAATTTAACAATCTGGCGAGCGCCGGTAGGACAAATCGTGACAAATCGTGACAAATCGGTGTCACGCGCTGCGACCGCTGATTCTTTGCATTGTTATGCTGCTTGACGATCCTGCACACAATGCATTGTTTGTATTAATGTATTGTTCTGCATAAATAATGTGAATAATGATCGTCAAATTGCTAAACAATGAATATTGCAGATCAGAAACTTGGCAAAATGCTTAAGTAAAATAGCTCACTGTCCTTAACAAATTGTAGACGTCTTGACATAAAAAACAAGTCTAAACGTTGGCTAGCTGTTGACGTTACAGTTGATTTATGTGATCAGTAGATGCCAAGAACTGTTTCATAATCATAAAACGTGCCCAATTTCTAAAACGTCTCGGATTGATGCGCTTTATATGACGTCTGATTCTTTAAGATACGAGAATGAGAAGCTGAGCTTGACTACACCGGAGTTGTTTTTAGCCAGCGCACATGGAACAGTGCAGAATAGGAGCAGTGCAAAAAACAGCCAGAAAATAATTGCTGCAAGCTGCCCAACTCACAGATACTTAGAGAGAGACAGGGGGGAGAGAGTGAATGCCCCGTTGAGCGCAAGTTGAGTAGACCCAACACAACAAGTTGAGTCACCCGCCTAAGTATATCTACGTAAACTGGGCCACGGTGTTTCGGCTTATATAGCTAGCCACAGGGTGTCCTCTCCCTCACTTCCATCTAATATATACCCGGCTCTGTCAAACTTTTAGTCTTCTCAATTTATATTTATCTAGCGGTGAAAGCTACGATACGAATCTCCGATACGAGCACAGGAAGCGACCCTCTGGGGGTCAAGTTCGGCATGATAAGCAACGCAGGTGCGTTGGGCGGCAGGTGAGTTATCCTCCGTAGAAGGGCTCATTACCCGATGCCCAATATCCGTCGCTTTCTTGCCTGAAAGAGAATGTCCTGCCACTCCATGCGAGATCAGTTCAGCTGCTCTAACTAATTGACTCTTGTGCAGCTTGCAGTTCCAGTTTTTGCGAGTCATTGAGAGTCCCTTAGGAACCAGAGCCTGAGCCTGAGCAGAGCAGAGCATGATTGAGTAGAGCCTGAAAAAATGGCATTTTTAGAATGTCTATTTCTATTTCAGTTGATGAAAAGAAATCGCTCGTTGCATGGCTAAATTGAGAATGTGTCGTCTATAGTCCCTGACAATGTTCCTTCTTTGGTCCTCACTAGTGCATTCCTCGCGTTCCTTCGGAGCGCGTGACAGTGTCCCGTGAAATCCCTGGCTGGGCCCCTCGATTCAGTTGCTGGCGATTCTCCTTCAAAGCTCCATCAATCCAATTAAGCCCAGACTAAGACTGTTATATTAATAGTCGTTCTTCGAGACAGAGCTGCATAGCCTAGAAGCAGACCGGTTAAAAACCTTAAAGTGCTTAAGATGCGGCTGTTCTCAGGCGGAATTCACGGATCCGGTTCAAGTACCTGTGGGGCACCCTGACGGAATACATTCAGTGACATCATCCCACAACTGTCGGGCTTTCTCTGTGCCTTGGGTGTTGGTCCTCATGGGTGCGAAACTCGGAGTTATACAGGTTTTCTTCAAGAAGGCTTTGTGAGAGTGATGTAATACTAAAGAGCGTTTTACTCAACAACCATGGTGAAAAAATGACCGGATATATTGAAAAGACGATGAGGGATCGCTTAACTGTCTCGTGCGCTCGCGATAATCCGCCAAATGACAGACTCCGAGATGGCGTCCGGCTGGAAGCTGGCAAGTCCACTCGGACAATTGCTGATTGACTTTTTGGTCAATCGGTGCAGTGCAGTCTGGAGACTACAGAGAAATTTCAGAGGGACAGGCAGCGTAGATCGAGGGAATTAAGCTGATTCCGATTTATTTCCTGATAAATGGTGTCGTTTGAGTTGCATCGCTTTAAGGTAAAATCTGAGACTGTTGTCAGACTATTTTGAGTGTTCACTATTTACAAGTGAAGTTGGTTTGTGAGTTCGCTGGGGCTGTCTATGCGTGCTATGGTGAATCAAAGCGACCAATGTGACTCTCTTCACGAACTCCAAATTAATGTGGCAATTTTAGAACCCATGGATATTTATAACCGTTACCAATCTGCTAGCCACCTTAAAATGCTTGATTATTGATTATCTTATCATTCCAATGCTTGCTCTTCACCGCAGTCTGACGGACGTGGGCTTGTGGCCCCAGCAGCAACAACAACAGCAGCCTAATCCAGTATCGCAGTCCAAGCCGCGCATCCCAGCTAGCCGTCAAATTCCGATGGCTTTCTTCGGCCGCGGCACCGGCTCGCTTTTGTCGGCCACTCTGGACGATCCAGACGGCAGGAGTTGCGATCGGCGGCATCCAGACGCGTCTCCAGCCTACGTCAGCGTCCGGAAGTACATCCGGGACAACGAGCTGATGCCGACTGACCGAGTAGAGTCGATCTATCGCTGGTTGGACAGTATGGAGCTGCAGCCAGCTGCGGCAAGCCTGTTCGTGTACGACCCCGCTGTTCACTGGTACCGCATGGACAGTCTCGACTGAGCAATGCAGAGCCAGATTCAGGGCAGCAAAAGTTCGCTTGCTGATCGATGGTTCTGTTATGCTATTTTTAGTATCTTTCGTGAGTCTCTTCAATAATAGCATTGAGCTCTGCGTTATCTCAACTGTGACAGCTCTCAGGAAATTAGGCAGCAATTGTCATCATCAAGCTAATTGACCTGCCGTTTCTCCTCCTTAGAATTTTATTCGCCCCTCTGTTTGAAATTACGTACACATAGTTCCAGGCTTCGTGCAAGCGTTCCCTGGCTTAGGGCTGAAAAAGACTAAAGGAGGTGGGGCATTCTTGGCAATGTACATTGACAGGGGCAGAGAGTGGGCATGCTCTGGATAGGCAATGTACATTGACAGGGGCAGAGAGTGGGCATGCTCTGGATAGGCAATGTACATTGACAGGGGCAGAGAGTGGGCATGCTCTGGATAAGGCAATGTAAATTGACAGGGGCAGAGAGTGGGCATGCTCTGGATAAGGCAATGTACATTGACAGGGGCAGAGAGTGGGCATGCTCTGGATAAGGCAATGTACATTGACAGGGGCAGAGAGTGGGCATGCTCTGGATAAGGCAATGTACATTGACAGGGGCAGAGAGTGGGCATGCTCTGGATAAGGCAATGTAAATTGACAGGGGCAGAGAGTGGGCATGCTCTGGATAAGGCAATGTACATTGACAGGGGCAGAGAGTGGGCATGCTCTGGATAAGGCAATGTACATTGACAGGGGCAGAGAGTGGGCATGCTCTGGATAAGGCAATGTACATTGACAGGGGCAGAGAGTGGGCATGCTCTGGATAAGGCAATGTACATTGACAGGGGCAGAGAGTGGGCATGCTCTGGATAAGGCAATGTACATTGAGAGGGGCAGAGAGTGGGCATGCTCTGGATAAGGCAATGTACATTTAGAGGGGCAGAGAGTGGGCATGCTCTGGATGGGCAATGTACATTGAGAGGGGCAGAGAGTGGGCATGCTCTGGATAGGCAATGTAAATTGACAGGGGCAGAGAGTGGGCATGCTCTGGATAGGCAATGTACATTGAGAGGGGCAGAGAGTGGGCATGCTCTGGATAGGCAATGTACATTGAGAGGGGCAGTGAGTGGGCATGCTCTGGATAAGGCAATGTACATTGAGAGAGGCAGTGAGTGGGCATGCTCTGGATAGGCAATGTACATTGAGAGGGGCAGAGAGTGTACATGCCTGACGATTATAAAGTCAGTGCCGCTGTACAGCCTGTGTGAGTGCTGTGCCAGCGTACAGTATTGGCACGCTTGCATGTGCTCAGGAGCCAGCGGAATGGCCAAAATTGCCTCAGCGCTGGTTGTAAGACCATGTCGGCGAAGGCGTTGGGCCAGGATCTCAGTACTCGTAATTTCTCTGGCTGGATGGAACAAGGGGCTCTTCAACTGAAACTTGCCTCGAGTACCGAAAAAATAAGGTCAGTCGATTCTCGAATTCTCTGTTTGCGTACGAGATTATATTTTGACTACCGTTCGTCGAAAACCATTTTTATTAATTTACTTTTTCTTTTTTTCTTGCGCTGTATTAATTTGTTTGCCTTAATAATATAATAAAATATCAGCACCCTCGTGGCGTGTGCATTTAATAACAATAATAAGAGGAAAAATAATAATAACAATATTCAAACTACTCATAAAAGCCTGCAAGTCGTGTAATATTCGAAGAAATCATTTTCATGCCTCTCTCATTTTGCCTCTCATATTGCCCCGAATTTCTGATAAAAATATGCAATTTGGTATGAAATATTGTTAAAATTAGAATAAAATATTCGAAACAAATACGAGCATAATTCGCTGGCTGAAAATATGCTTGATTTAAAACAGGCGAATCAGAAAATCGGATGTCACGACAGTCGTTGATTGAGTATTTTCCTGTTTTCCGTGGCACACAATTGCAAATTGTGAACTTGAAGATTACGTGTAGGACTCATTAGCAGTATTATGAACGTATGCCCCCCGGCAACATAGAACCGAAAACTAGAAGATAATTAACCCTGATGTCAACTAAACTAGAAGGACGCGTAAATTCATAACATCTGTCATATGATCAACAGAATTACTAATAAAGCAAGTCTGTGTTTCCACGAAATGCTTCTGGAAACCGCGGAAAACCGTCTCTTCAATCCATTGCTTTGTCGTGGAGCTTTTTCCACTGAGTTTGTCGATGACGAAACCCCAGTCAGCGCTATCCAAAAAGGCAAATCTATGCAAAACATTTTTTTTTAGAAAACGCAGCTGTATTTTGAGCGTTTCAGCTTTCCATTTGTGATAATTATGATAACTGTTATTGCAGGTGATAATTACAGGCTAGGTTACCGAATGACAGCAGGAGTCTTTAATCACCGCAGAGCAGTCTGTAGGCGGGTAACCCTGCCTGTGTCCTCCCGAACATTGCATATTTTCTGAGAAAAAAACACCTAAAAATAAAGCTGCTTTCAATTAAGAATAATCTGCATTCTTTGTTGAATTAGGCAGTTATGGAATTTGGGTATGAGACAAATTTTCTGATAGTTTTCTCAACAACAAGGGTTGGGCTACTTGAAAGCAGGTGTCCGATGTTCAAGTACGTCACAATTCCGGTTAGCACTTCCGGTCGGCCAGACGATGCCCAATTTACGTTTTGGTCGATGGTGCAGCTCTTCAGTCAGTCTTCCATGCCTACGCCTACATAGTTGCCGAGGGAACTGCTTCTGTCTTTGTGCAATTAATTCAAGACGAAATGACTAATTAGAATTGGACTGCTAGTCTATCGTTCAAGGATATTGGCGGAGGCTCATTCACCAAGTAGACAGGCGTGATACTTGTACGGCTTGTATAGCTTTCAAACCTGACCTTTCAGATTTTGCCGCATGATTTCAATGTGCCAACAATAAGTTCAAGAGCCATTCGTTTCTTGGAAAATTTATAACAAAAAGTCTAGTTTCCATCTACTGATGTAGAATACAAAAGCTTATTAGGTTAGTTCAGTACTCTTGGCATGCAGCTGACATAAATTAGTTAGCTCAGATGGCCGAGCGGCAATGCGTTCGACTATTTAACCTTCTGAACTTTCAAGCATTTTGCTTTTTATTATGTTTTGTAGGTATTACGTCTTTTCAAGGTGTTGAGTCTCAGAGAGTCTCGCGACATGCAACTTCAACATTAGCATCCTTTCAACTGCACATCTAGACTTGTTGCAAGCACAGCTCTAAACTAGCAGATTGCGTGGCCAGCCAATCAGAAGCTGTCCGAGCAGTGCTTGAAAAACGCGAGCCATTGCGAAGACGCCAACTCCGGCTCGGCCCCGTAAAAAAAGGCATAAAAAGGGCGAAATCGGGCCGCTTCGACAAGGCAGTTTCCGTTGCGCGTTGTAGAGAAAAAATAATTCCGAAAAAATCAAATATCAACAGCGAGTCCGAGCTGCAGCGATGGTAAGTCACGGACTTTGCAGTATCTTTGTAATGTTTCGGCCTTTCATCTCACCAAGTAAATCGGTGAACAAACTCTTGCAGAACACTTTTCTGTTTGCCAACTGTTGCCTTTGCGCGCTGCTTCTGGCGCTGGCGCGGACGCCCGCTGTCTCGGCTACGAACGCCGTGGACTTCGTCGACGCCGAGGACCTGGCGATCGAGGGCTACTGCGAGAGCACCCAGGAGTACACCAACTGCCTGCTGTGCTCCTGGAAGCGGGACCGCTCGTCGGCCCAACTGTTCCACCGGCCGACCTTCAACAGGTGCTGCATTGACTACCAGTTCATGATGGCCGACTGCAAGCGAACGCGGCTTCCCCGCCCGTCAGTCGGCGGCGGCCTGGCCTGAGAAGATCCCGAGTTCGACTCTTTGACTCGCCCCTAAAATAGACTCGATTCCCAAGCTTTCCAAATCTATAAATCCTGTTGCAGTGGCGAGAGAAGCGCGGGACTCGAAGGGGCTTTTGAAAGTTACTGAGCATGAATCGTGAACGGCTGCGAAATATATAAATATACTTCGTACTTTGAAAAATCAGCTCACACACTGCAACGTGCACGATCTCTTAGCGCTGAGTGTTATTAATCAAGCTATATGACTTCATATAGTAACGATTTCCATCCATTTTCTCATTTTTACACACTCGGGCACAAGCAGACAGAGCTGCAGGGCTCAGCAGGCAAAATGAGGTTTTCAATTATTTTTGACAAAGAGAAGTTGACCGGATTTCCGGTTCTCCAAGGGTCCGCTCACAAAAGTACAGGCAACAAAGATATAAGAGCCTTTCATCTTCTACGTTCAACCTAATTAAGATAGGTTAAGGTTAAAACATGTCGAAATACAGTAAACCTACGCTTCGGATGTTACATCTTTCTAAAAGGTACCTATACTCTTTGAATAAGCTGTCAATCTGCACTACATCACGTCTGAAATCGGTATCTTGTTGCCGGATCAGTCGAATAAAAGCGCCGACGTCCTTTTACTTCATTGTCCATGATTATGAAATGGTCGGGACGCTTCCAAAGAGCAATGGCCAAGCTGCAGATCATTGAATGTCAGACTGAGACTGGCGTCATCAGTATATTATCATCCGATCATGACGAAAGACAAACAAACAGGAAAAGGCCTGCGCGATCCATGCGATCCTAATCGAGAAATCCTGAACGAACCTTAGGTTTTATTAGAGACCCTCGTCATGGACATGGGAGGTACCCAACATCTGACTATGTCTAGTCGACTGGTCCGGCAAGTTACCGACTGCAGACAATTTGGTCCGGCAAGTTACCGCGATTGCAGACAATTTGGTCCGGCAGGTTACCGCGATTGCAGACAATTTGGTCCGGCAAGTTACCGCGATTGCAGACAATTTGGTTTGGCAAGTTACCGCGATTGCAGACAATTCGGTCCGGCAAGTTACCGATTGCAGACAATTTGGTCCGGCAAGTCCGGCAAGGACAGAATTTTTGCATAAAAAGTTTATTCCGAGTCTTTTCTGGGTCGGAAGATCAAGCAATCTGTTTGAGATACAAAAATATCAAACTTTGATTAAAACCTGCAGCAACTATGACGCATAAATTTCTTGCTTATTATCAGTCTCAAGTAGCTTTGGCACTTTAAGGACCTTCAACAAGATAGAGACTTGATGAAATGAATGAACTGGAGGCCTTAAATGATGACGCAATTGCTTGGTAAATAGCATCTAAAAGCACTTAGTGATCAGGTGTTTTCAGTCAGATTTTAAAGAAATAATCCGAAAAAAACGACTAACAAATTTAATGACAATTATAAACTAAATTGAATAGTTGAGAAACACACGGATACAGCAATGATGGCTTTACTATGTATTTTCACCTGATAACAAATATATAAACAAGAGAATTTCGCATTCACTTTGCATTCGGGCCTATGCATGACGTCACTGTTTTTATTGTAATCCTGAATATTATTCGACAAAAATTGCACTTTGCGGATATTAATAAAAAAAATTATCGGTCATTAAATGGTTACAGAACTACATGGACAACAAAGCTGTAAAGACACACACAAAGAAAAATTATTCACGTAAATGAAACAAAGAGCTCGCTAGGAAAGTCTAATAAAGTTAAGTTTAATGAGGCTTCACCACAGACAAACACTGTCAAGAACAAATTTGTCCAGAAAAAATGTTATAAAAGAAACTTTTCCGGATATACTAGAAGCATTGGATTCTAGTCTAGCAGTCTTACGGAGCCTTCTCAAAAGTCTAGAAGGTGAGATATTGAGAGAATTTGGTGTTAAATGAGGAAGCCTACCAATCCAGTAAAAGAGTAACACACAGCATTACTGAGCTGAGCGTATTGAAGGTCGTAAACAAGCAAAACCTATCGGTAATTGATAAGATAAGATAAGCTTAGTAATAATTATATTGTTCAAGCGCGGCGTCTAGTTTTAAATTTACGCGTGCACTACAATTGGCTACTTTAAGTAGCGAGTGGCGAACTGCCAGTACTTATAAATTAACGTTAAAAAACAACAAAAAATCATTCAAAACAGTTTTATGGAAAGATTAGTCATAGAAACGCAAATTTAATTACCTAATAAATGTTTATTTAAAGACTGACAACAACTCAGAGCAAACCATACTGTTATTTAGCAGACAACAATAATAATAAATCACGAACAAGCAGTTAATATTGAAAGATATTTTCCACTGAAAGCTCAACACTGCTCTTGGGGTTTTATTACTTGACTCGGATCAGATTGCAACTGCGGTGATGCTACTCAGTGCTAGAAAAACACACAGTCGGGTATAAAGGCATCAATATAAAACAGTAAGTAGCATCAATATCATCGTGTTACTGACTACTGATAAAAGTAGCACTACTTATGTTAGGCAGTTATTAGGCTGAATTCTACCAGTGCAACGGTAAATAAATTGAGCTCATGCTCCGATAAATAGAAACACACTGTGCAAAAGCAGATAATTAAAATCGAAAACGACGATTAAATTGAATAGTCAGGTGCATGGTATTTAGACACTTTCAACAAACTTTATCTACCTGCTCTACTGATAAAAGTAGCACAGCTAGATTATCAGTATTACCGATCAAGCCATTTAAGTCATTCAAGGTCAACCAACAGGTTCTTTGTAACACCAAAGATTAAGATGGATTAGTTTGTCAAGAAGGGTCATTTTAACAAACTTTTGTTAACTTTAAGTTTTCAAGGCCAATCAGCTGACTGTCCTTACCAAATTTAGTTAAGGTGACTCAGTTCGCTAAAGGTTATTTAAGGTTAAACAACAGGTTGTTTCGACTGCCAAAGGTCATTTAAGGTCACTTAGCAAGGTATTTCTACATAGCAAGTACATAGAACTACTTTCTACATAGAAAGTAGCTTACATTTGCGTGTAAGCTACTTTCAGTTCAGTAGTAAGTTAAACAGAGGCATTTTAATGTATTTTTAAAGCCAAGGTTCAATTTATTGGCTCTTACGCGCCTTTCCACACTACCACCCCTGCCAGCCCCAATTTTTATTGCCTTCTCGAACTTTCAGCCTAAGGCTGCTATGTACATTTCAGTGGACTGGCTAATGTACATTATTGCTGAACCAATTAGCAAGTTGTTTACGCCTGCAAGCTTGGGCTTCTAAACTTATCAAAGGCATTTCAGCTGCCTTTATTTTTATAAAATACGTAAGAAGCTTACGTATTCTTCTTTGCTACTGAGCTGAAAGTAGAAAGCTATTTTACTAAGTATATATGCCTGAGTGGCCCACCTAGTTACTTTAGTATCTGTGGGGTAAACCAGCTGTCGTCTATTACCAAAGGTCATTTAAAGTGGTTGTTAAAGGTTATTTTAAGGTCAAGCTCATTTAACTCGCCGAAGGTCATTTAAGGTCACTAAGGTTGTTTCTACTGCTAAAGGTCATTTAAGGTCGCTCAGTTTATCTAGGGTCATTGAAGGTAAATCAGCTGTCGTCTCTATTACCAAATGTCATTTAAGGTAATTGTTAAAGGTCATTTAAGGTCAGCCAGCCCCTAGGCGTTAACAAACAAGCCCCCGGCAGCGTAGCTGACAGACGAATCGGAGAAATCGTTGCACTTGGACGATTGGGCGTAATTGAGAAATCGAAATCGACCGGAGCCGTGGCGAGCGGCGGCGCACATCATGACGCCAATGGGGTGGCGGCCGCAAATGGTATTGCCAGTCTGCTGCAGGTACTGGGTGAACCTGTCCGGCCGGCCGGTCTCAATGGCCTCCATGCCCTGCCGGTCCAGCCGTTCGATGCTCTGCCAGATCCGGCCAGCGGATTTGTCGTAGTGCGTGTATTCGAATCGCCGGCCCCAGTGGCAGAAGTCGGACGACACCACGAATAGAGTGGCCGGGTCGTTCAGATAGGGGGCCAGCACGGCGCCGTAGGCGGCCTCAACCGACGGGTCGATGGCGCCGACCATGATTGGCACGATCGAAAAGTCTCGAGGCGATTTCGGGCGCATAGCGGCCAGCAGGAAGGGCAGCTGCATCTCCAGGCTGTGCTCGGCCTCGTCGCGGTTTAGCGACACCTGAGATTTGGGGGTCAGAGGTCAGATCTGGTCAAACGAGGTCAAGTTACGAGAACTAAGTGAACATGGCAGTTTTAGTAGGGTCGGTTGAGTACAGATTTGAGCAGGATAAACAGGGCTAACCACAGGTCAATTGGCGACAACTTCGAGACCAGGTCAACTAAGGATAAATTTGGATCAAGACCAGGTCAACTGAGGATAAGTTGGGTCAAGACCAGGTCAACTGAGGATAAGTTTGGGTCAAGACCAAGGATAAGTTTGGGTCAAGACCAAATCAACTGAGGATAAGTTTGGGTCAAGACTAGGCCAACTGAGGATAATTTTGGGTCAAGACTAGGTACATTGAGGGTAAATCTGGGTCAAGACTAGGCCAACTGAGGATAAATTTGGGTCAAGACTGGGTCAACTAAGGATAAGTTTGGGTCAAGACCAGGTCAACTGAGGACAATTCAATAGGTAAAGAAGTAAACAGAGGCCTTCAACTCTTCCTCACCATCTCGAACTGGCCAGTAGCCCGCAGCTCAGCAGTGGTGGCCTGATCCGCCCGCAGGTTGCCCAGAGGCGTCTGAAACTCGGCGGCGGTAGACAAGCCGCAGCCGCGCAACGAGAAATGATGACTGGGCCCGAGCAGGATGACCCGGCTGATAGGGCCGGGGTCGATCTGCTTGTAGGCGTAGCCGGCCACGGCTCCGCAGTATTGGTAGCCGGCATGGGGTGACACGATGGCCCGAGCGGCGCCGACGCGGGGTCCGGCAGCGGCCAGCCAACTGGTGAGCTGCTGGTCCAGCTGGTCTGGCCGGTCAGTGTACCAGCTGCCTGCGTGAGTTGCCCTGCGCAATGCCATGCTCTGAAGTGCGAATGAACAGATTGTTTTTGGTATTTTGGTGTAGCTAAACTGATCTGTGTGCAGCTATTTGTGTTCTTTTTATATCTGCTTGAATTGAGTAGAGAGGCTTACTCTCAAGAATGCAGTTGAGTAGGGAGGCTTACTCTCAAGAATACAGTTGAGTAGGGAGGCTTACTCTCAAGAATGCAGATGAGTAGGGAGGCTTACTCTCAAGAATGCAGATGAGTAGGGAGGCTTACTCTCAAGAATGCAGTTGAATAGGAAGGCTTACTCTCAAGAGTGCAGATGAATAGGAAGGCTTACTCTCAAGAGTGCAGATGAATAGGAAGGCTTACTCTCAAGAGTGCAGATGAATAGGAAGGCTTACTCTCAAGAGTGCAGATGAATAGGAAGGCTTACTCTCAAGAATGCAGTTGAGTAGGAAGGCTTACTCTCAAGAGTGCAGTTGAGTAGGAAGGCTTACTCTCAAGAATGCAGTTGAGTAGGAAGGCTTACTCTCAAGAGTGCAGATGAGTAGGGAGGCTTACTCTCAAGAATGCAGATGAGTAGGGAGGCTTACTCTTTTAGAGACTTATTCTAGAGCATTATTTTTTGCTACTTTGATGTGTGGTAATAGAGTAATATAAGGATATCATAGAAATTTTATGATAAACAGGAGGATAATATACAATTATAGATAGAATTATCAATCAAGATTATATAAAGCTTTACAATAGTAGTTTTTTTCAAAATCAGACCAAATGTTGTATATATAAATCATTTGATTTCAAATAAACAATAAAATCAAAATGGATAGTATATTATTTAATAATAGTGATTACTATTAGGTCTACTAAACATTGCTAAATGTTTTAATAAACTATTTATAAAAATTGACTTATTTTAATTCTAGGTCTTTGATAAAATTGCATAGGGACTATTTATTATCTATAAATGCTATAAAAATAAATAAAATTTTGAACATCATTACTGTTACTTTTTGGTTTATATGCTCATAAGGACCTTTTTGCGAAGCCAATTGCCTCTTATATGCAAAAATAGTTTTTATATATCACAAGTGGAATACAACCCTTTTCAAATAATTCATCCTAATTTCCAGCTTTCTTTTTACAAATGATTTTTTTATAAAAAGTGTATGCAACTGCAGGAATTTGCTAATAATGGGCATACAAAATGTGTAAGTTTTTTGCATTTAGGATTTTGTATAAAATTTTCATCCTAGTTTATATCTAATATAATATAACTTTAAATTTAATTACTAATAATAAATATTAATAAAAACATTTGCAATAATATTCATAGGGCCTAATCATAAAAGGCAAGCTTAAGACTTAAGATCTATGAAGGGTCAAAGGGACAACACAAGAATATATATTTCTCTTATTTTTATCAGAGGTTTGACAAGCAGAAAATTTTGGTTAGGCATGAATTTTTTTAAATTTTTTAAAGTTAGGCATGATTGATTGTGAATTTATATTTATATATTTATACAAAATCTGAATTAGACCTATATTCCTGCCAAATTCATGCCAAAATGGACACTATGTTATAATTGCTATTATAAAAGATGATATTAAATTGTCAATAGTCTTTTCTTTCTCTTTTATTTATTATGCATACATGTTTTACAAGCTTGTAAGTTAAATGTGTAGAAAATAGGCCTTAAAAATAACAAAACAAGAAAAAAATCATTTTATATTAGATAATACTCATAGATAGGCCTCTACTTGATAATGCTGTCAAGTCAACAAATGTAAAATTTAGGGGCCCTATTACTGTTTTATACATTTGTGTTTACCTTTTTATTTCAGTAAATCAAATAAAAAGTTATAATTTAAATAAAAAGTAGGCCTAAGCAGAAATTCACATACCTCATAAATGGGTTTCAAGGAAATCACAATTGTAAAAAAATGGTCATGAATTCACAAATTGTAATCACAATTGTGATCATCATATCTGACCCTTATTTTTACTATAGCCAATGTCTTTAATTTTTTATCTTATATTATAGTAGGTATAGTAAACAAAGTAAATAATGTAAACATAATATAGAATATTAAAGTTGTTTCCTATATAGTAGCAACTGCTAAACAGGGTCTAAACTGCTAAAAAGTAAAGATAAAAAATTTGTCAAAAAAAGTTTTAAATATTAACTAGGCCTAATATGTATTTTTACTTAGAGCTAAACTAAATAAACACTGAATAAACATAAAGTTCCAAGTTTTCTAAATATAGAATTGATAAATTCTGACTCAATTGCTTGTATTTAATGATCAGTTGGAATAAGAGTCGGGATGATATTTAGACTCTTGCAACGAATTAAATTATCAGTCGGAATCAGAGTCGGAATATTCTGACCATTATTCCGACTGGTAATTAAACCACATTAGCGGCATTACAGGTCGGAATAATGGTCGGAATATTCCGAGTCGGACAAAGTTTAAAAGGTCTTGGACTAGATTTGTCCAAGCCGAGTACAAAATGCTCCCTTCTCGGCTAGAAAGGCTTTGCACAGGGCCACAGGGGCACAATTAGATTCTAGCTATAGTCTAAGGTCAGCCCAGCTGACCATGTCGGCAGGAACGGAGCTTTTGTATTTCTAGCTCCGGCGCGAAAAGGTTAAGAAATCAGCTGATCAAGCATCTTAAAAAATTGACATTTCTCTAAGTACGAAAAACCGCTCTTAGATTTTTGAGAAATAAGAATGGAAAGCCGGGAAAAACAATTTTCATTATTTTTTTATACAAAGTCATTGCTGTTAGTTTCTTTTTATTGGCGATCTTTATTTCTAAAAGCTTAAGGTTTTTTTGTTTATCGGGTTTAAAATTCGCAATAAAAAAACAAAAGGGCAAGCTTTTTGTAATGCTTTGCATCCAATTACTGTACATGCCTAATACAATTGAGACTACTAATATAAAATTCATAATCAAGGGTATCGCGACACAAGCACCACACTACAAAATTGTGGCCTCTATCATTTCGGACTGATGCAAGGACCACTGAAGTTAGGATACACGGAACAGTTTACCCATCCGACGATTTATTCCGTAAGTAAAAAAGCTTTTTTATTGAAATACTAATTATTCTTAAGATTTAAAAAATTGAAAAATAATTTAAAGAAAACACCTAAAATCTTAGGTCTCATCCGTAATCAAGAACGACTTAAGTAGTCACCAGTAAGATCATGGTACTTCATGTATAATGGCCGTATGTAGTTTTATCTAAAAATTTTTCGCTTTGTGTCCGAAATTTTTATGCTATACATTAAATGCACATTGTAAATATGCGTAAAAAACAATGAAGTGACTGGTACCCACGCACGCAGTTGAGTCAAACAATTAATTTCACATGTATATAAGTAGCCCATTCTATCGAATTCTTTAAACTTACTCAACCACACTAAAATAATACATATGAAAAAATCGATTTTTTACGATTAAAAAAGATATTCTCTCAGAGTATGTAAAAACTGATATTATCAATTACATACTGTTCTCCCCAACCGAAATTGTGATCCATTATGGAAATCAAGAATTTGCTTCAGGGTGCCAAATTGAAAGTACCTGCGGCGCAAAAATCAGTCACCAACACGCTAACACCGATTCTCAAAATACTATATAGGAATTTTTCGTTTAGAGTTCTTAGTGTCGCCCCCTACCATAAAATCCTTGACACTCCTCCTGCTAGCTGCATATCCTGAATTCTAATAAAAATGATAGAGAATAAATTTAGATGGTTAAATTCTTGAAATAAAAAAGCAAGGCAATAATTTACGGCCACGATCAAAATATTTTGCATATTGCAAAAGAAGAAATATTGATCGGTTTTACACTTGCGCTTTTTTGCCAAATCCACTCGAAACTCAAGCGATACATATAACCCGTTTATTGATAATTGGAACCAAGCCGATTTTGCCTATGCGAGGGTGTACTCTTTAAGTTATTAGAGTTAGTACCGGATAGCGTCATGACTATATAATTATAGCATAGAAAAAACGATACATGCACAAAACTTGGGACATTCGAATAGCTGAGAGAGTCTGGAGACAACTAGGCAGGAATAAGCTGGGAAGGATTACTCGTAAACTACGATAGACGACAATTAGTTCATGCCTGAATCGCACAACCCCCAGTAGTGTGTTGCGCATTTTAATTATTTTTTTTCAACAGAAAGTTAACCCAGTCATTAGCACAGCTAGAGATTTATTATGTAATAAAAAAGCAAATTAGTTGAACACAACCGAATGCAGCATGGACCCGAGGCACTGGCTAATATTAGCCGTCATCAAGCCGTCAACCTGCTCCTCCAGGTGACGCTTCGGATCGATTTTGCCAACATTTTTCACGGCCAATTGTTCTTTAGTCATCTGGCGCTCGTCCTCTAGCGCTTTGTGATAGGAGCGGGTGAGGTCCAGCATAGCCTTAACCGTAGACTCGTTGTCCTTGCAATGCTGAGTAAAATCGCACAGCGCCAGGCCGTCCTGCCAGCTGCGCTTATTCAGATTCATTAGCATAGCCTGTTCCAGCCGGTTCTTGCGAAAGTTAATCGGTATTGAATAATAGTTCCGGTTTAAGCCGTGGATCAGCGCCTGAATTGACGGCTTGTTCAAGTGACCGATGTTGCTAGTGGTCTGCCGGGGCTCCTGGCCCAGCATCACCATATTGGTATTAATTAGCCTGAACGCGTCAATCACTACTTTGCCTTTCACAGATTGGATTGGATCCACCACAACGGCCACGGCTCGTTCGGACAGGGCCTCAAAGCTCTGCTGCGTGTTCACGTCAACGCCGGATAGCCAGCAGCCGAATCCCGGATGCGAATGGTACCAGCCCACTACCATCTCTGGTCGGCCCGTCTGCTTCAGCATGTCCAGCATCTTGGCCTGTGAAAGAGGGGGTGGATTAATAGATTTTTGCTTTTTGCCGCTGTCCCCAGATCCTTTAATAAAGAGCAACTGTGCCTAAAATGAGAGTCACTGGGCCTACATCTGAAAGTCACTGGTTCTACACGCGAGAGTCACTGGTCTTTTATCTGAGAGCCACTGGTCCTCCATCTGGGAGCCACTGATCCTTTATCTGAAAGTCACTGGTCCTAAACCTGAGAGTCACTGGTCCAACAGCTGGGAGTCTGGTCCTACATCTGAGAGTCACTGGTCCTTCATCTGAGAGTCACTGGTCTTTTATCTGAGAGCCACTGGTCCTCCATCTGGGAGCCACTGATCCTTTATCTGAAAGTCACTGGTCCTAAACCTGAGAGTCACTGGTCCAACAGCTGGGAGTCTGGTCCTACATCTGAGAGTCACTGGTCCTACACCTGAGAGTCACTGGTCCTACACATGCGAGTCACTGGTCCTACACCTGAGAGAAACTGGTCCTACACATGCGAGTCACTGGTCCTACACCTGAGAGAAACTGGTCCTACACATGCGAGTCACTGGTCCTACACCTGAGAGAAACTGGTCCTACACATGCGAGTCACTGGTCCTCTATCTGAGAATCACTGGTCCTCTATCTGAGAGCCACAACCGCCATCCTACAAGGAGTCACTGCACAACTCACCTGGAATACGGGATCCACAGCTTCGACAGAGACGCCGGTGCCAGATTGCGGCATGGCGAACACGTCAACAACGGTAACCGTGTAATCGTCAACGAATTCGCCCAGCATTAGGCCCATGACTTCCATGGGTACTCCGGCTCGGCCGTGCTTGAGCATCTTTAATAGCGCCAGCGAGCTGATGTACACCTGCTCGGCCGTGTCCGGCATCGGGCCGTCCGACGGTGCGGCCGTCTGGCCGAGCGAGCCAAGACCGCCAGCGGCGCCGAGACGAAGCAGTCGGTCCATTCCGGTGCTTGTTAGAACTGCAAGTGTTTTGCAATATGGTTTGCACTGGATTCGTCTTCTATTGCAGCCTCTTCTACTGGTTAAACCTTCCCTCGGGGCTCTGACACAGAGTGAGTGCTGACCTTTCCTCAGGGCTCTGACACAGGTGCTGACCTTCCATCAGGGCTCTGACACGGGTGCTAACCTTTCCTCGGGGCTCTGACACGGGTGCTGACCTTCCATCAGGGCTCTGACACGGGTGCTGACCTTCCCTCAGGGCTCTGACACGGGTGCTGACCTTCCCTCAGGGCTCTGACACGGGTGCTGACCTTCCCTCGGGGATCTGAGTCTGACACAGAGTGAGTGCCGACCTTTCCTCAGGGCTCTGACACGGGTGCTGACCTTCCATAAGGGCTCTGACACGGGTGCTGACCTTCCATCAGGGCTCTGACACGGGTGCTGACCTTCCCTCGGGGATCTGACACAGTGAGTGCTGACCTTCCATCAGTGGTCTGACACGGGTGCTGACCTTCCCTCGGGGATCTGACACAGTGAGTGCTGACCTTCCATCAGTGGTCTGACACGGGTGCTGACCATCCCTCGGGGATCTGACACGGGTGCTGACCTTCCGTCAGGGCTCTGACACGGGGTGCTGACATTCTCTCAGAGATCTGACACGAGGCGCTGATTTTCAATCAGGGATCTGACATGCTGACCTTCTATCAGAGATTTAACACAAGTGCTGACTTTCCATCGGGATCTGACCGACTTTAGAAGGATACTATGGTGCATCACAACTAGACTCTTTATTAAGCCCAAAAATACAAAAAAACAAGAACACAAAGAGAAACACAAATACATAACGCGGTCAATTGCCAGGCATACATTAATTTATTATCTGCTTCTGCTATGCCAGTCAAACTAGGCAGGCACAGTGCGATCAACTCACCCGACTGTTATTACAAATTCATATACCGGATATTAAATAACATAAGTGGCGGTTACTAATGGATGCTGCTACTGATGGAACAGGTGCAAACTGAAACTGACGGTACACGAAATAACTTGGGGATAATTAAAATGCACGGCGCCGCAGGTAGAAACAAATTATATTAAATTTTAGTTCGGAGTCTAATTGACTTTTGTTAATTATTCATTAGAAAATGTACCCCCCCCGAAGACCCACTAGGATACTGTAAGAGCAGTGCTGACAAACAAATATTCTATATTGTCATTTATAAGTGTGTTTGCATGGATAGAACAGAAGAAAGGGCATGACAGCAGACACGGAGCAAATAGCATCAATTGTAGAATTCCAACTCCTGCATGTCCTTCTTCAGGCTGGCCTTGTAGCCTTTCTCAAAGTCTTTAGGCAGCACAACGTAGCGATTCTCTCTCACAGCCTGCATGCCGGCCTCCTGACAGATGGCGTTAATATCGGCGCCAGTGATCTTGTCCGGCCTGGCCACGTAGTCCTCCAGGTCCAGCTCGTCTGACAGGTTCATCTTGCCGGCGATGGCCTGGAAGATGAGGCGCTTCTGCCGCCTGTCCGGCATTGGGAATTCGATTTTGCGATCGAGCCGGCCCGGGCGGAGCAGCGCCGGGTCCAGCGTGTCAGCCCGGTTGGTGGCCATGATGACCTTGACGTTCACGGTCTGGTCGAAGCCGTCCATCTGGTTGAGCAGCTCGAGCAGGATGCGTTGAACCTCTCGATCGGCTCCAGTCTGGGCGTCGAACCGTTTAGTAGCGATGGCGTCCACCTCGTCGATGAAGATAATGGCCGGCGCGTTCTCCTTTGCCAAGCGGAACACGTCGCGCACCATGCGGGGCCCTTCGCCCAGGTATTTCTGCACGAATTCGCTGCCAACAACCCGGATAAAAGCGGCCGTGGTGTGATGGGCCACCGCTTTGGCTAGCATAGTTTTGCCTGTGCCTGTTTTTATGAAAAAAATATAACATTATTTTACCTGAATGGAGTAGAAAGTAACGTGTTTTATTTTTTCTTCTGTAAATTGTTAAAAATAGCACCTTGGACAAACTGCAAGTGAGGTCCTAGCTGATCTGAGAAGCTAGACCAGCTGATGAAGAGCGGAGGCACCTAGCAACCGGTCCTAGCTTATTACAAGTTTAAGTTTGAAATTTAGTTATTTTTTTAGATTTTTCGTCTTTAACACTCGCTCTCACACAGACATTTTATTCAGCTGCGTACTAACCGCGACTAACTTTGCTTAACTTTGCAGGTGTAGCTCCGACAAAATGAATAACCAATTAACTAAAAGCTACCGTTTACTACATAGAATTTGCCTTACGAGCAGATCCAAGCTGAGATTCTAATTTAGCCCTAAATTAACTAGACTGCAGTTGGAATCGAGCCTAGGACGCTAGGCTACGCCCCATTCACGTGTAAAATGAACTCACCAGGCGGCCCGAACATGAGCACACCCCTAGGCGGATCGATGCCAATCTGACGATAGAGTTCAAAATGAGTCAGCGGCAGTTCAACGGCCTCGCGCACCTCCTGTTTCTGTATGTCCATACCGCCAATGTCGGCATAGGTGACGTTTGGCTTCTGATCGGCTGACAGCATGCTGATGCTGGAGTCGGCCTCGGGGGGCAGCACGTCAACCAGAGCGTTGCTGTGCTTGTGCAAGGCGACAGAGGCGCTGGGCCGAAGCGACTCGCGGTCCAGCGTGCTCAGAATGCGGACATAATAATTAGAACCGGTTGTGGATCCCACAATGCCGTAGTTCTGATCGACAGCCTCGAGGAATTGGCCAATAACCAGCGGCACGCTCTGGATTCGTTTGACTTCCTCTTGGGCGTGGAGGAATTCCTTCTTTAAATTCTTCTGCTCGTCTTTCACGTAGCCTTCCTGTCAGTCAATTAATATGATGAAACTGTGAAGCTAAACCAATTTGAAACCATCATCCCCGACTCCCGAGATCGTTGTCGCTATCCGATATGTAGTGTAGATTACTTTTTACGCTACAACCAGATGCCAAAGTTTCTGCATCAATAAAACACTATTTGAAAGTGTCTAGAGTACACACACAGCCACTGTTACCCAAGGTGCATGTACTGGAGACTGTGTACACAGCCACTGTTCCCCCCAGTGCATGTACTCAAGACTGCGTACACAGCCACCTTACCCCAGTGCATGTACTCAAGACTGCGTACACAGCCACCTTACCCCAGTGCATGTACTCAAGACTGCGTACACAGCCACCTTACCCCAGTACATGTACTCAAGACTGTGTACACAGCCACCTTACCCCAGTACATGTACTCAAGACTGCGTACACAGCCACCTTACCCCAGTACATGTACCCAAGACTGCGTACACAGCCACCTTACTCCAGTACATGTACTCAAG
Organism: Macrostomum lignano; assembly: GCA_002269645.1. Classification (NCBI taxonomy): domain Eukaryota; kingdom Metazoa; phylum Platyhelminthes; family Macrostomidae; genus Macrostomum; species Macrostomum lignano. Next base: position 68,372 of record NIVC01000535.1, on the reverse strand, counting down.
ACTGCGTACACAGCCACCTTACCCCAGTACATGTACTCAAGACTGCGTACACAGCCACATTACCCCAGTACATGTACTCAAGACTGCGTACACAGCCACCTTACCCCAGTACATGTACTCAAGACTGCGTACACAGCCACATTACCCCAGTACATGTACTCAAGACTGCGTACACAGCCACCTTACCCCAGTACATGTACTCAAGACTGTGCACACAGCCACTGTACCTCACTACCTGTAGTTCATGTATTGGATCAACTCGTGTATGCATGGTGAGGCGAGAGCGACCCAAATAAAAAAAAACCTTCGACAAATGAGTTAATTAACTGTAAACTTTACCTGAACATCCAGGAATTCCAGCTCGCGTTGTAGACGTTTAAGTCGGACAAACAGATCGTCCGAATCCAGCTGAGTGGGATCTGGAGGCACAGCTGATAGGCCGCTGCCCGGCCGGACAGCAGAATCAGTGGCCGAGGACAAATCAGAAAGCTCCTTGTCCGAACCGGAAGGGGGCAGGCCAATCTCTTCCATTATTAGTGTGTTGATGACAGCTGATATAGTTAGTACTTCGTTGTTAATATTATGACCAAGCTATTCAGGCAGATAACAGTTGCATGAGTATGATTAATAATGTTCTACCACTTAGCAATCATTGAATTAAGACTCATTTACAGTTAGTTAACTTCTAGTTTCACTTTTAGATATAGCTAAAAAACACTACAGCAACTATAGTAAAATGGGTACCTATAGCTGTTGAAAATACACCCACAGAAAACAACAAGCCCTAGTTTTTATTTATTTTAAACTATTTATTAGGAAAAATGAAACATTACATCAAAATGGTAGCATGGATCAATGAGAAAGTAAAAATATAACAAAAAGCCTAAAAATGTTTTTACAACAGCTACATCTATAGTAGGACCCCATTTAGGCAAACACTAATTATAAATCTATACGTACACATCCTTATAAATTTTACAACAAAAATGCTATATAGTTATTAAGGGTATTCAGGGTTTGGGGTCAGGTCAGGTTTTGGGTCAGGTTTGGTACTGGGTTTGGGGTAGGTAGGATGTTCAGGTTCAGGTTTAAATGAAAAATAAACTAGCTATTTTAAAAATTAATCTCTCCTAATGTCATCATGTAACACTTAGTATAAAAGGCAAATTTTTAAACTTCAAAACAATAGCACATCATCCTGTGACATTTCTGATTTCACCTATCAACATTTTGACAGTCATTTAGCAAATTGGCATTCCATATCATAATATTCAGCCTTTATTAGACCTAAATATAATAGTGTTACTGTTAATTCTATTCTGTATTGAAACATAATTATGCTTCCAGAATTCTAGCCAATTAATTGTAGTCCTACACTGAGGGTTGTGGCTTGTAGGCCCCCCTAGTTGTAGCTTATGTTGCAGTTGTCAGATAAATTTAACTAAACACCCCACTAATGACTATACCTATAGTATACTATCTATTAAGTACTATTTAATAATTATATATATGGCATAGTATTAGAATAGTAGCCTAAGTACATTGTTCTTTTTGTTCTTCTTAAGTAATTGTTTGTATTAAAAAAATATGCCTAGGCCTAGCCTCACAATTGCCTAGACCTACTAGGCCTATTATTTTTAGTTTAGCCAGCCAGATGCATTTTAAGTTTTTTTAATTAAAATTTATTTTTAATTTATTTAGTTTAACTAAAGCTACAACACAAAAACTAATTTTAGAAAATATGATCATTATGCTATAGATAGAAATGTACTAACCACTTTTAACCATGGATTAAGAGCCAAGACTTTCAACAAAATCTTTGAAAATGAAGTATATTTGTATTTTATTTTATTGCCAATTCATTAGAATATAAGGCCATAGTACTTTTTTATTCCTATGTTTTTGTATAAAAGCATATATTGATATTCATAAAATTATTATTTTTAGTTAATTAATTGAATAAATTTTATAATTAAGCCTTAAGCCTATTTGGTTAGTATACTATGTGTAATAAGAACAAAATCAAATTTTTAATGGTTTTCCTTAAGTATTCATTGTCTACATGGGATTTTTTAAGAAAATAATAATCCCTGAATCCCTGATTTTTTTATTAAAATATTTCTCTTATACACAATTTATTTACTTTGAATATACAATCATTTCAACTACTTTACTTAGTCATCTGCCAAGCTGCCATTAAAACAAATTATATTGCTAAGCTAAGCTACAATTGCAACACTGCCATGCATTCATGAAGTCTAATATCTGGAAACATTTTATAAAAGCAGCTAATAAACAGCATGCCATTTGTAAGGAGTGCAATTCAAAAATTAAGCTTCAAAAGGATGGTTCTACCAAATCAATGTTAAACCACCTCCGAAGTCAGCATAAGTTAGTTTCTACTAAAGAAAGTACTAGTAGCAAAGTTCTAGCTTCTATTTCTAAGTCTAGTATACTAAGCCTAATAGTTAGTGAGGAAAATGAGCAGTCTTCTGCTCCTAAGCCTTTAACTTCTATGAAGCAAGTGAAGCTTATTGGTAGTTTTCTAACACTCTTATTACTGTTATGACCAGGGGACCTGTCAAGCCTAGAACTCATCTACTTTTCAGTGCCTTTGTAAAGAAGTTAGACAAGGTGGCTATAAAGGCAATTATCCAAGATAGTCACTCATTTGGTGATTTCCATAAAAAAGGCATAACAGGCTTCATTGCAATGGCTATGTTAGGCTATATAGCCCCAAGTCAATAGGTGTCACATTGAGTTGCCTCATTATTTGAAGAGCAAGTGGCTTTTCTAAAAGATATATTTTAAAATGCCAAATGTTATCAATTTCATGATAGACATGTGGACTGATAGAATGAATCATGCCTACATGATAATCACAGGCAAATAGGCAAATCAAGAGTCAAATTAAAATAAAGAAGGCAGTAGCAAGTTCTTGCAATTTTGCTATTCTACCAGAATAACACTGCAAGAGTGCCAAAGTGAGGCCAATGGATCTACTTCAGGATTATCTATTACAACTGCAAACAGCTTGAAAAAAAAGAGATTCCTTGCAAGGCCACCAACCAACTATCATTGTACTGAAGTCTGGCCTAGAAAAACTTTGAAATTCCAGTTTGTGAATTCTAGAAATCTAATAGCACTGACCTTCCCAAGCTAGTAGAGCTAGCTAAATCAGATTTGACTATACCAGCTATCTCCTTTTTTTAAGAATATGCCTTTAGTGCAGCTGTGTTTTTTAAATAAATGGAATGTTGTACCCATCAAGCTCTTTTATTAGGAAAATAATGTTTCTATGAGATGACAAATTTGACAATATAGATAAGTGACTTGAAATAAGGGTTATGAATGCTCATCAATGCCAACTGCCAAGTCTTTTTAATTGCGCCCAATTGCTTAGTGTCCCCAACTAGCAATTAGTGCCCCCTATTGGGGAGCCAAAAAAATGCAATACAAGTTTAATAAACTACATGTAGTGTCTCTTTGCAATATACCTTAGCAGTCCCTTGTAAGCCTTGATATGTTAGCAATTCCCCCCCCACAAGCCTTAACATACTCCCCTATGATAAGGCAACAAATAATGTAATAAAAAGTTTTGAATTAACTATATATAGCTTCTGACTTAGCCTTAACATCTCAGTTATTCTCCCATGAGCCTTGACATCTCAGCTATTCCCCCCATAAGCTTTGAGATCAAAAGTATTTCTCCCTAAGAGTCACAGCACACAGTTTCATATGAAATTTTTTACATGACACTTTCTGTCTGACATAATGCTTCTTTTGTCAAGGACGCCGCACGGCATGCAGCTTTTGGAGTGCGCAGTGGCCCAGGCAGCAAGACCAATGCTGCACTCTACACTAGGGTGCGCCTGATGCGGCCTTCTGACCTGCTGCGCGGACAGCAACTTTGACTGGCTGGCCATGTCATCCGGTTGGAGGCCCACTGTCCTGAGCCGCTACACGACATGCTGCTACTCAAGCTGCAGGGACCGCAGAGGCGAGGCCAAGGGCAAATGGTGTGATACCCTGACAGACTTGAGTGACGCTGGCGCCCTGGACCAAGCAGGGGGATGCGACTTCCTGAGGGCAATGGTCCAGAGACACACTTTCTGACTGCTCCCCCCTTACTGGCTACTGTGTGGCCGGCGGGAGCAGTACCTTGTTGTTGTTGTTATTGTTGTCAAGGACACTTCTATGATTTTTTAAATGACACTTCTATGATTTTTTATAGGACACTTCTATGATTTTTTACATGACGCTTTTGATTCTTTATATGACACTTCTATAATTTTTTACATGACGCTTCTATGACTTTTTATATGATGCTTCTGATTTTTACATGACACTTCAATGATTGTTTATATAACGTTTCTATGATTGTTTATATGACACTTCAATGATTCTTCACATGACACTTCTATGACTTTCGGCAAAACACTTCTATAATTTTTATGACGCTTCTATGATTGTTTACATGATATTTCTATGATTGTTTACATGACACTTCTATGATTTTTTTACATGACGCTTCTATGATTTTTTACATGATGCTTCTATGATTTTTTATGACACTTCTATGATTGTTTACCTGATGTTTCTATGATTTTTACATGACACTTCTTTTTAAAAAGTATTTTACTTTTCTTGACATTAAAATTTTAATTTAGAATCAAAATTCAACCAGTCAGTTTTTTCTAGCATTCTTACAAAGCATTTCAAGTCAAAAAGTTTGCTTGACTTTTGCTAAAAAGCATGTTTTTGAGTATTTAATCCCTTTAGCATCAAGCAATTTCTTAGTCAAGACACATGTACTATCACCAGAAAATTTCTAATTGAACAACTGGTGCAACTATGCAAGTCTCATGAAAATTGGTTAAGCCATTTTTTCTCTAATTTATCACATAGGTACCTACCTACCAACAAACTATTTTTAGTATATGGGAGGAAGACAAATCTTAGACATTTAGTATAGTTGGATTGCTCATCAATGCCAATTGCCAAGTCTTCTTAACTGCGCCTATTACATATAGTCCTCATTTGGTTAAACCTATGCTATGCAATAATTATTAATAATTATAATAATAAATAATGGTCATTTTTTGTTTTTGGAGTAGATGTAAATTTTTAATTAAAAAATTAAAGATTAGCTTATTTATACCTATTTTTTTAAATTCTTCATTAAGGTAGATTTAGATGTTGCACTAACAATGATAACTTAAACCCAAGTTGGTAAAAATAATGATAGCCCCTCTTCTAAGTAGATATTAAAGTCAATGCTAAGAATAACTGAATAAGATCTTAAGAAGTTAGATTAGATTATAGAGAAGAAAGGAATAAAGACTTAAGCTAATAACTAGAATAGGCCTAGGAGTTAGGGAGTCAGAACTAGAGAGCAAGAAGTAGACTACTAGAGGTATCTCAGGATGAATAATTCCCTTCAAGTTCAATTGTCATTTATAAAAGATTATTACAAAAAGCCTAAGATAAAATATTCTCCTCTTAGGAAAAGTTTAGGGTTGGTTGGGTAGGTTTAGGTCCAGGTGGAGTTCTGGGTTCTAGGTACAGGGTCCAAGTTGGGTTTTGGTTTCAGAGTCAGTGTTTTGGGTTTGGGGTTTACCTTCTATCACTTTGGGGGCCTATGATATCTTTATAAGCATTTAGGCTAATCTTGTCACTTGTTTGATGTGCATGACAAAAACTGCATTTTTAAAAATTAAATTTATAGTTAAATTAAATCAGTTTAATCAAATTCACAATTGCTAGTTCAAAATTGCCTGCAAGCAATTCTAATGGCATGCAGCGAAAATTGCTTGTAAGCAATTCTAATGGCATGCAGCGAAAATTGCCTGCAAGCAATGCTAATGGCATGCAGCGAAAATTGCCTGCAATAACAACTGCCTATGGGGGTATGCAATATGCATAGCTGCTTATATTATATGGTAGGCCTAGGCCTATGCATATCTTAAAGATTGCCTAACACTTCCAGATAACAATAATCAATCGTTTGTACAATAATTTTCTATAAGCAATATAATTACATCTTACAATTTACATTTCATCTACTTCAAAATTACAATTTGCATTACAATTACAATTACTCGAGTGGGGTCGACCCGGTCGGCGGTCGTGTCATCGTCATCGATTGTTCGAGCCAACATTGGCTTGGGGATGTGCTAAAAAGCCATTCTACAGCATGCAGTTGGCTCGCAGTCAATTATTCCTGCAGATAATAGGCTCGTAGATAATTTTACAAAGTAAAAAGAACCATTATAATTCAGAACAGCTTACTGTCGACTGACTGACGGAATTTCTAGAAATGCAGATGTTGTAATTAAAATATGCAAAGTAATGCTTCTGGGTGTTTTTAAAAAACGCAGAGCGAACTATTTTTTCAAGTAAAAAAATAATTATTTGTTTTTATAAAACATTCTTTCGTCTATTTCAATCGTTTTGCATTAAAAAATTGTGTATTTTGTTTTTTTTATAAAAATATAATTTTAACACCGAAAATCTCGCCACTTAGGCTATGTTTATTCAGAGTTGGAGTTAGGTAAGAGCTAGCTGAATGAATTATATGAATAAGTGAATTAGACCTATAGTTCTTTATATAGGATTAATAGACTTAATGATTCAGGAATATTTTTATCCTCGGCCGCGCGGACGGAACTATTTTCAAAACGCTGAATGACAACAATAACTTTTATGAAAAAAGCTAATCGATCATTAAATGCTTTAAAAATTACTTTATTTCCCAGGTTTAATCGCAATTACCCACTTTTTTTTAACCCGTTTTAACACATCTGTTGCGACAAGTTGCAGTACTGTTTTGATAACACGTTTTGTTTGTTATTACGCAATGTTGCTAATGATCTATAGGCTAGGAAAGGAGGGAAATTACTTCAGCTCAGCACTAATTGATATCAAAATATAATATATAGCTAAGAAAAGACGTTTCTGTATAAATGTATAGACTGTATAGATATCAAATCCAAATCCAATTTGACATGCATACACTTTTAGCTAGAGTCAACGTGCACGAGGATATGTATTTTTTGCAAGCATGTACATTCCATGGACTTGAATAGAATAGTGGCAAAGTTAATGTTATCTACATATACAACATGTGTTGCTGCTTTAGTATTAAGCTACTTCGCGAATGACTTTTACATACGAGCTAAAAAGTACGATTAGAACGAATTAATTATTCAAGTCTTATTAACGAATCTTAATATCTTCGTCAACCGCATTGCTCAGCCGAAAGTGCAGCGGAGTTTTGAAGGGCCCGGCATCTAGTGATCGATCCCGACCCCTAGAAAAGTCGCGTTCCAGTCTTCGCAAGGCTTCCGCCTCGTCAGTGGCTGCGGCCACGTCTGCGCGCAACAGACTGCCGACATATACGGCTATGCAGCTGCAGCCAACGAAGGCCACGCCAGCTAGCATGCGGTAGCTTCTGCGCAGCCGAGGATAGTGCGGGCCCAAGCGGCCGCGCTTCAACTCCTGGCCAACTGGGGCGAACAGAGAGAGGCTGAGGCGCATTCGGACTGGAATTGGGAAAAACGGTCGGCGAATTTGCATCTACATCAAGCTATGCAGCTTTTACCCAATTGATAGATACATGTAGCTGCGTCTGGGTAAACTATACTGTGGCTGGATAGCCAGTCAGCTAAATTAACAAATCAAGATTTTAAGAGACAAAATGACACACAGACAACAAGAGCATTAATTATTGAGTTGTGACCGTCTTGGTGTTAACTTTTCAATGCGATTCCCGAATCATGTGCAGGTAAAGAATAGAGCGAGCAAATCTGGCAGAGAAAAGCTAGCCGTAGATACAGATAAATAAATTAAGCGCATAGACTGCAGATTAGAAATCGTCAAACCCATAAATATTATGTTGCTAGAATGAACCAAAATAGAAGGTAAACAAAAATGCGAAAATTGTAATAAAAATAATATAATAATTGCAAACCGATTGTAGCTTTAGTTAAATAAATTATAACAAAATGCAACACGTTGTATGCGTTAATGAGTTGGAAAACAGCTGGTTGAGTTATAATAAAGTTTCTGAAGCTTTCGACTGCGATAGACATTAGGATTTTTTAAACTAACGATATGTTGCGTAGTTAACTTTGTAAAGCACAAATTTCTATAGGACCAATCTTCATTTTGTCATTCGTCGACAACATCGGCGGGCAGGGCGCCGCCGGAGCGCGCGGCCAGCCGGCAGTCGGTGCCCACCGAGCAGCGGTAGACGGCAGCAGCGCCGGCTCCGACGACACCGCAGTCGCCGTCAATGATGTCGTCAATCTTGCCAACTTGACGGCCGGCGCGCTGACGGAAGCGGCGACGTCGGCAGGCCTCGATAACGACGCGGCTGGCCTGGCAGGCCCGGCCGGCGCGCTGGTCGGCCAGCAGCTCCCAGCGCAGCGGCAGCTCACAGCCGGCTTCGTTGGCTTCGACGTCGGCGGTGAATTCCAAGTGGTTGCCCCGGCCGGCTGCCAGCAGGCTCAGGAATTCGCGCACGAGCTTGCCCACTCTGAGGGGGGAGCAAGGGTATCTGCCTTAGTGTCTGTTGCAGTGTCTGTCTTAGTGTCTGCCTTAGTGTCTGTCTTAGTGTCTGCCTTAGTGTCTGCCTTAGTGTCTGTCTTAGTGTCTGCCTTAGTGTCTGTCTTAGTGTCTGTCTTAGTGTCTGCCTTAGTGTCTGTTGCAGTGTCTGTTGCAGTGTCTGTTGCAGTGTCTGCCTTAGTGTCTGCCTTAGTGTCTGCCTTAGTGTCTGCCTTAGTGTCTGCCTTAGTGTCTGCCTTAGTGTCTGTCTTAGTGTCTGTCTTAGTGTCTGCCTTAGTGTCTGTCCTAGTGTCTGTCTTAGTGTCTGCCTTAGTGTCTGCCTTAGTGTCTGTTGCAGTGTCTGTCTTAGTGTCTGCCTTAGTGTCTGTCTTAGTGTCTGCCTTAGTGTCTGTTGCAGTGTCTGTCTTAGTGTCTGCCTTAGTGTCTGTTGCAGTGTCTGTCTTAGTGTCTGCCTTAGTGTCTGTTGCAGTGTCTGTCTTAGTGTCTGCCTTAGTGTCTGTCTTAGTGTCTGTTGCGGTGTCTGTCTTAGTGTCTGCCTTAGTGTCTGTCTTAGTGTCTGTCTTAGTGTCTGTTGCGGTGTCTGTCTTAGTGTCTGTCTTAGTGTCTGCCTTAGTGTCTGTCTTAGTGTCTGTTGCGGTGTCTGTCTTAGTGTCTGCCTTAGTGTCTGTTGCAGTGTCTGCCTTAGTGTCTGTCTTAGTGTCTGTTGCGGTGTCTGTCTTAGTGTCTGCCTTAGTGTCTGTCCTAGTGTCTGTCTTAGTGTCTGCCTTAGTGTCTGTCCTAGTGTCTGCCTTAGTGTCTGCCTTAGTGTCTGCCTTAGTGTCTGCCTTAGTGTCTGCCTTAGCGTCTGTCTCACCTGGCGGCCGGCAGGCAGCTCCTAGCCAGAGAGAAGGCGGCCTCGCAGAGATGCAGCAGGCGGTCCAGCCGCTCCAGCCGGGCCGGGATGGCGCAGTCGAAAGCTGGGCCGGCGGCGAACTCGGCCAGCTGCTGGGTGTCCAGCATGGGGTGGGCGCACACCAGCAGGTGCACCAGGCTCTCTTGCAGCCGATAGGCGCCCAGTTGCAGCAGCAGATGCGGGCAGCTGAATGAGTCCAGGCTGGACTGTTGGGAGCGCACGCAGCGGGCCAGCTGGGTCCAGTTGCGCTGGTGCAGCTGGTAGGCGGAGCGAAAGCCTTAAAGGGGGAACAGCTACACTGCAAACTGACATCACATTTTGGGGTATTAGAGATTTCCTGAGTTACTGCTGGGAATTCCAAAGATGTCGATTGGGATGTGGATGGGGATTCCTACAAATTTCGATAGGGATTCCCAGAGATGATGTGGATGGGGATTCCAAGAGATGTAGGTAGGGAATTCCAGGTATGTGGATGGGGATTCCCAGGGATGTGGATGGGGATTCTAGGTATGTGGATGAGGATTCCTAAGGATGTGGATGGGGTTTCCCAGGTATGTGAATGAGGATTCCAAAAAATGTCAATAGGGATCCCCAGGGATTTGGATGGGGATTCTCAGGGATGTGGATGGGGTTCCCAGAGATCTGGATGGGGATTCCCACAAATTTCGATAGGGATTCCCAAAGATGTCGACAGGGATTCCCAAAAATGTCGATAGGGATTCCCAGGGATGTGGATGGGGATTTTCAGGGATGTGGATGGGGTTCCCAGAGATCTGGATGGGGATTCCCACAAATTTCCATAGGGATTTCCAAAGATGTCGATAGGGATTCCCAAAAATGTCGATAGGGATTCCCAGGGATGTGGATGGGGATTCCCAGGGATGTGGATGGGGATTCCCAGAGATGTCGTAAGGTATTTCTAAGTCTACGAATAGGGACTTCCAGAACTGTCGATAGAGATTCTCAAAGCTGTTAATGGAGAATGCCAGAGATAAACTGATTCAGTGAGATAACAAAGGAGATGCCCAGAGATTAGACCTTTCTAAGCTACGGAACTCACCCGAGCAGGTGTTGACCACCCGCAGGTAGAGCTCAAAGCAGCGCCTGAGACTGGCGGCGCACTGCACATCCCTGGCCAGCAGCCAAAGCAGCTCAACCAAATCCGGTTTTCTACTGCGCAGCAATCGACAAATCTCGCCGTCGCCATCCGCTTCGAATTCTTCTTCAATGCCGCCGCCGGAAGCGGCAGCGGCAGCGGCAGCCGCAGCGACGGCGGCGTTGGCGGACGGGGCGGCGGCGTGGCCGGTGGGCAGATGACTCACCACTGAAGCGTTGTTCAAGTTGTTCGTCAGGTCGCCGAGCGGCTGAGCGTCTGCGCCACCTCCGCTGCCGGCCTCGGCCGCTGACAACAGCTGAGGCGGCACCTCGATGTTCAGTGATCTGCGGGATTTGGGCGTAGCTTTTTTGGTACTGGCGGCCTGACATCCTCTGACAATTGCATGGGTCTGACATGACATTGTCTGACAATCGCACGGGTCTGACATGACATCGTCTGACAATTGCATGGGTCTGACATGACATCGTCTGACAATTGCATGGGTCTGACATGACATCGTCTGACAATCGCATGGGTCTGACATGACATCGTCTGACAATTGCATGGGTCCTACATGACATTGGCTGACAATCAAATGCCTGACTGACAATCATAGGCTTGTTGATTTGACACATTGAATAAATCTGGCAAAACAAATGCCAACAAAAATTTAAATCTGACAAAATCAATGTCAGACAATCATCGAACTGACGAGCCTGACTCACCTGAGCAGTCCAGCCAATCGAGTAGCAAAGCTTTGGAAAGTGCCAGCAGCCCGACCAGTGAGACTCCAGACGCGCTCCTCTCGTTCAACGGCTCCGTGGAGCTGTTTCAACACGGCCAGGTGGGCAGCCAGGTATCTGGCGCAGCTGCCCGGTAACCAGGGCCGAGGCCGCACGCTCAAACAGCCGAGCGGATTGCACAGCCTGGGAGGCGGCTCGAACAGCCTGGCACAATGAGCTCCGGGATAAGTGGCGCAGAACGTCACCTGGGTGCCGTCGTGATCGCCGGAGCTGAACAGCAGGTAGGTGGCGCGGACGTCGAACTGCGGCGCGGGCAGCAGCGGCGCTCCGGCGAGTCGATCAAGCAGCTCATCGAGGCTGGGCAGGCGGTCTCGCGGTTGAGCGCAGGCCAGTTCTCGCAGGCTGAGAATTCGAACCTGCTGAGTCTTCGGCGGCTGCTGAGCAGGCGGTTGAGTAGTTGAGGCGGCAGCAACGGTGGCCCGCCTGCCCGGCTCCACAATGAGGCCGCGGAGCAGCGGGTCGGTGGGAGACTCAGCCAAGCAGAGCGCCAGAATGACCTGCTGAGCAGTGCGCGGAGAGTTGCCATATGCCAGTTAATTAAGGCTCATACTTAATAGTATTATACAGATGTACTTCAGAAAGGATAATATAATAAGACTGCAAATGTTGAGGGTGGGAAAAGCTTACTGAGGCTCATAAACACAACAGAATCATAAACACACAGAGGGTCGTAAACACAATAGAGGGTCATAAGCACAACAGAGGGTCATAAACACAACAGAGGGTCGTAAACAAAATAGAGGGTCATAAACACAACAGAGGGTCATAAGCACAATGGAGGGTCATAAATACAACGGAGGGTCATAAGCACAATAGAGGGTCATAAGCACAATAGAGGGTCATAAGCACAATAGAGGGTCATAAACACAACAGAGAGTCATAAACACAACAGAGGGTCATAAGCACAACAGAGTGTCATAAACACAACGACAACGGAGGGTCATGAATACAACGGAGAGTCATAAACACAACGGAGGGTCATAAATACAACGGAGAGTCATAAACACAACGGAGGGTCATAAATACAACGGAGGGTCATAACTACAACGGAGGGTCATAAATACAACGGAGGGTCATAAATACAACGGAGGGTCATAAATACAACGGAGGGTCATAAATACAACGGAGGGTCATAAATACAACGGAGGGTCATAAATACAACAGAGGGTCATAAATACAACGGAGGGTCATAAATACAACGGAGGGTCATAAATACAACGGAGGGTCATAAATACAACGGAGGGTCATAAATACAACGGAGGGTCATAAATACAACGGAGGGTCATAAATACAACGGAGGGTCATAAGCACAATAGAGGGTCATAAACACAACAGAGGGTCATAAATACAACAGAGGGTCATAAACACAACGGAGGGTCATAAGCACAACAGAGGGTCATAAACACAACGGAGGGTCATAAATACAACGGAGGGTCATAAACACAACGGAGGGTCATAAGCACAACAGAGGGTCATAAACACAACGGAGGGTCATAAATACAACGGAGGGTCATAAATACAACGGAGGGTCATAAATACAACAGAGGGTCATAAACACAACAGAGGGTCATAAATACAACAGAGGGTCATAAACACAACGGAGGGTCATAAGCACAACAGAGGGTCATAAACACAACGGAGGGTCATAAATACAACGGAGGGTCATAAATACAACAGAGGGTCATAAACACAACAGAGGGTCATAAATACAACAGAGGGTCATAAACACAACGGAGGGTCATAAGCACAACAGAGGGTCATAAACACAACGGAGGGTCATAAATACAACGGAGGGTCATAAATACAACAGAGGGTCATAAACACAACAGAGGGTCATAAATACAACGGAGGGTCATAAATACAACAGAGGGTCATAAACACAACAGAGGGTCATAAATACAACAGAGGGTCATAAACACAACGGAGGGTCATAAGCACAACAGAGGGTCATAAACACAACGGAGGGTCATAAATACAACGGAGGGTCATAAATACAACAGAGGGTCATAAACACAACAGACCTGTTGCTGGACGCCGCTGCCACTGGCCAGGGCGGCGGCCCGCTCGGCCAGGGCGACATTGGCCGCGGCGAGGCTGAGCGGCCTGAAGGGCAGCCGGGCGCTCAGCTGGTCGGCCAGGCTGGCCATCGAGTCGTCGCCTGCGGCAGCATCGGGATCGTCGCCGAGTCCATCGGCAGGCGTAGCCGGCGGCTCCAGACAGGGCCCGACGCCGCTGAGGTCGGCGATTTTATTCAATCGAAGCGGCCCACGCTGATCGTCGTCAAGATCGTCGTCAACGTCCGACATCGACATGACTGACGAATCCATCTCCAAAACGCCGCCGCCAATCCTTGGCGCGTCGTTGCCGCTAGCCGCAGCTGCCAGCATCGACGAGGAAGCGGCCGGCTGTTGACTCTCCCGACGAATCGGGCCCGCGTGCAGCAGCAGGACGGAGCACCGCTCGGGATCGAAGCTGAGCCCACCTGTGCTGCCGCCGCTACTGCTACTAGGAGCAAACAGTCTGCCATTGAGCAGCTCCTTGATGTAGGCTAGCTGAGCCGGTGTGCGCAGCTGCTCTTCAATTGGCTGCTGCAGAGTGAAGCCCGCCATGAAGCGGAAGTAACAGTGCAGAGTATCCAGAATCGGCTTGAGCAAATTTCAAAAGAAATTGATCCCACAGAGACCCTTCACAGCTTGTAGTTGCGGCTTTCGTACAGACGTGCCCCGGGTTCGACTTTCGGTCAGAGAAGCAATGTGATGAAGTTTCAGCCCTGAGTATATCGAGGTTGTAGCCTAGTGAGGGTTGTAGCCTAGTGAGGGGTTGTAGCCTAGTGATGGGTTGTAGCCTAGTGATGGGTTGTAGCCTAGTGATGGGTTGTAGCCTAGTGATGGGTTGTAGCCTAGTGAGGGGTTGTAGCCTAGTGATGGGTTGTAGCCTAGTGAGGGGTTGTAGCCTAGTGATGGGTTGTAGCCTAGTGAGGGGCTGTAGCTTAGTGAGGGGTTGTAGCCTAGTGAGGGTTGTAGCCTAGTGAGGGGTTGTAGCCTAGTGATGGGTTGTAGCCTAGTGATGGGTTGTAGCCTAGTGATGGGTTGTAGCCTAGTGATGGGTTGTAGCCTAGTGAGGGGTTGTAGCCTAGTGAGGGGTTGTAGCCTAGTGAGGGGCTGTAGCCTAGTGAGGGGTTGTAGCCTAGTGAGGGGTTGTAGCCTAGTGAGGGGCTGTAGCCTAGTGAGGGGTTGTAGCCTAGTGAGGGGTTGTAGCCTAGTGAGGGGCTGTAGCCTAGTGAGGGGTTGTAGCCTAGTGATGGGTTGTAGCCTAGTGAGGGGTTGTAGCCTAGTGATGGGTTGTAGCCTAGTGAGGGGTTGTAGCCTAGTGATGGGTTGTAGCCTAGTGAGGGGTTGTAGCCTAGTGATGGGTTGTAGCCTAGTGAGGGGCTGTAGCCTAGTGAGGGGTTGTAGCCTAGTGATGGGTTGTAGCCTAGTGAGGGGTTGTAGCCTAGTGATGGGTTGTAGCCTAGTGAGTGGTTGTAGCCTAGTGAGGGGTTGTAGCTTAGTGAGGGGCTGTAGCCTAGTGATGGGTTGTAGCCTAGTGAGGGGTTGTAGCTTAGTGAGGGGTTGTAGCCTAGTGATGGGTTGTAGCCTAGTGAGGGGTTGTAGCCTAGTGATGGGTTGTAGCCTAGTGAGGGGTTGTAGCCTAGTGATGGGTTGTAGCCTAGTGAGTGGTTGTAGCCTAGTGAGGGGCTGTAGCCTAGTGAAGGGGTTGCAGCCTTGTGAGGGGTTGTAGCCCAGTAAAGGCGTTGTAGCCTAGTGGCCAGTGTCAGACTCAAAAACAAGAGGTCGGGGGTTCGAATCTCGACCCAATCCGAACAATTTGTGCCCTTGAGCAAGACACGCAACTCTGCAATGTTTCAGTTCAACCAGCTGTATAATAAGTGCCAGCTGGAGTAACTGAGGGTGTGTTGCGAACCCCCCCCCCCAAGACTTTGTCCTGAACAGCCGTACGCAGCCTTCAGAGCAGCATCTTTTGTGCTGCTACAGTTGCTGCTTTTATGTTACTAACTAAATCCTAACCAATCCAACGAGACTCAAAAGAATAATAAACTACAAAGCCTACTCTATAGTAGGCTAGCAGGAAAAATTGCTTGTAAAGAGATGCGAGCGGATTTTTTATTTAAAATGTCAATGCCGAACTGTACTTGAAAATGATTTTAAACAATTTAAACAGTTTAATTAACAATAGTGAACGACAGAGAAAAAAAGAACAAACGAAAAAAATGGTGCTGCTAAGAACTGCCAATCAGAACTAATATTTACTTATGCAGTAAAACAACAACATATGAAGAAAGACAATAAAAAAGGAAATTAGAAAATTTATTAGCGACAAGAATTTACAAGGGGATTAATAACTTCATAAAAAATTGACAAGGAACAGCAGCATAAAAAATCAACACGATAGCTCTGGAAGATAAGAAGAAAACCGGATTTCCAAAAGGCAAATAGATCAAGGCATTACCTGCATTACCAATAGAAAAAAGTGGGCAAACACGCGTCTACTACTGATTTACTAATGACCATAAGTAGTAGGCACGAGAATAAATATAAATTGCTATAAATGCAGTAAAATACGCAAATTAATTAGCAATTTTGAACCGAGTAGTGAAAAAAGTTTATAAAGTTTGCTTGAATTTTAAAATAAAAACGACGCTATGGAATAGTCAGTAAGGATTGTGACAATAGCATGATTTTCGCCAAGTTTAAGACAATTTTACACTGGGTGACATTCCTAAGCTCAAGGTGAAACCGATATGTTACTGAATAAAATAAGCACATCATGCTACCAGAAGTAGTGAGTGAAACATTCAAGCAGATGCTACAAGTTCATTTTAAACAAAAAACGTGTTAAAATTTAATGGAATAAACATTGATACTTATAGAATGAAATGAAACTGAAACTGTACAGAACTTTTTAACACTAAATCAACCAATAATAAGCGGGCAAAAGTTATAAAACACTCTTAAGTCTTTGGCCCAATCACTATACAATAGTATGCAATAGCCTATCTCTATCAATTAGTCTATAGCAAATCATTCTATCCAATAGTCTATGGTCCAATCATTCTATCCAATAGTCTATGGTCCAATCATTCTATCCAATAGTCTATGGTCCAATCATTCTATCCAATAGTCTATGGTCCAATCATTCTATCCAATAGTCTATGGTCCAATCATTCTATCCAATAGTCTATGGTCCAATTATTCTATCCAATAGTCTATGGTCCAATCATTCTATCCAATAGTCTATGGTCCAATCATTCTATCCAATAGTCTATGGTCCAATTATTCTATTTAATAGTCTATGGCTCAATCTTTATCCTATAGTCTAAGGCTTATGCCCAATCATTCTAATTAATAGTCGATGGCTCAATTATTTTATCTAATAGTCTGTGGTCAAATCATTCAATCTAATACTTTATGGCCCAATCATTCGTTCCAGTAGTCTATAACCCAATCATTCTATCTAATAGTGTATGACCCAATCATTCTATCTAATAGTGTATGACCCAATCATTCTATCTAATAGTGTATGACCCAATCATTCTATCTAATAGTGTATGACCCAATCATTCTATCTAATAGTGTATGACCCAAGCATTCTATCTAATAGTGTATGACCCAATCATTCTATCTAATAGTGTATGACCCAATCATTCTATCTAATAGTGTATGACCCAAGCATTCTATCTAATAGTGTAT
The DNA here is from genome assembly GCA_002269645.1 of Macrostomum lignano. Classification (NCBI taxonomy): domain Eukaryota; kingdom Metazoa; phylum Platyhelminthes; family Macrostomidae; genus Macrostomum; species Macrostomum lignano. Next base: position 51,263 of record NIVC01000535.1, on the reverse strand, counting down.
GACCCAATCATTCTATCTAATAGTGTATGACCCAATCATTCTATCTAATAGTGTATGACCCAAGAATTCTATCTAATAGTGTATGACCCAATCATTCTATCTAATAGTGTATGACCCAATCATTCTATCTAATAGTGTATGACCCAATCATTCTATCTAATAGTGTATAACCCAATCATTCTATCTAATAGTGTATGACCCAATCATTCTATCTAATAGTGTATGACCCAAGAATTCTATCTAATAGTGTATGACCCAATCATTCTATCTAATAGTGTATGACCCAATCATTCTATCTAATAGTGTATGACCCAATCATTCTATCTAATAGTGTATGACCCAATCATTCTATCTAATAGTGTATGACCCAAGAATTCTATCTAATAGTGTATGACCCAATCATTCTATCTAATAGTGTATGACCCAATCATTCTATCTAATAGTGTATGACCCAATCATTCTATCTAATAGTGTATGACCCAATCATTCTATCTAATAGTGTATGACCCAATCATTCTATCTAATAGTGTATGACCCAATCATTCTATCTAATAGTGTATAACCCAATCATTCTATCTAATAGTGTATGACCCAATCATTCTATCTAATAGTGTATGACCCAATCATTCTATCTAATAGTGTATGACCCAAGAATTCTATCTAATAGTGTATGACCCAATCATTCTATCTAATAGTGTATGACCCAATCATTCTATCTAATAGTGTATGACCCAATCATTCTATCTAATAGTGTATGACCCAAGCATTCTATCTAATAGTGTATGACCCAAGCATTCTATCTAATAGTGTATGACCCAAGCATTCTATCTAATAGTGTATTTAAAAGCCTAACGTCCAAAGGACTCGTACAGTACAGTCGTACAGTAAACTGTCTTTGGCCTTATACATCTAATATATAAATAATGCACAGATTAAAAGCAGCAAGATTTCATAGAAGCACAATACTCCTTCAGTTAGATACCAATACTTTGGCGAAAAAAATATTGTCATTGCTACTAGTCAAGTAGGCTAAAACGAGTATATATTTTAGCAACCGCAGAATTCCTCTTCTTCTTCTGACGATTCAACCGCATAGTAGGCCGAAGTGTCGTTCACGCCTCGTCCATTGACAGACGCCGACGTTGACCTTCGCCGACGACCGCCGCTACCGTTGCGATGCTTGTGCAGACTGACGCTGGAATCGTTCATCACTTCGCTATAGGAGCGAGTCATCAGCGGCCTGCTAGTAACAAGCTTGTGGGCCAGGGTTAAAAATATCGATTCAACGTGGTCGGACCGGGAGTCGTCTTTGGCGCTGGTCTCAAATACCGGCATGCTGTGCTGGTCGGCGAAGCGCTGAGCAGCCTGGATTGGCCCATGATTATTGCGTGTAATGAGTTACTATGAGGAACTGCACCGGATGGTACAGCTTCAGCACTGGATGTTAAAGCTTCCCTAAGAGAAATGCACTGGATGGTAAAGCTTCCCTAAGGGAACTGCACTGGATGGTAAAGCTTCCCTAAGGGAACTGCACCAGATGGTAAAGCTTCCCTAAGGGAACTGCACCGGATGGTAAAGCTTGCCTAAGGGAACTGCACTGGATGGTAAAGCTTCCCTAAGGGAACTGCACCGGATGGTAAAGCTTCAGCACTGGATGGTAAAGCTTCCCTAAGGGAACTGCACCAGATGGTAAAGCTTCCCTAAGGGAACTGCACCGGATGGTAAAGCTTTCCTAAGGGAACTGCACTGGATGGTAAAGCTTCCCTAAGGGAACTGCACCAGATGGTAAAGCTTCCCTAAGGGAACTGCACCGGATGGTAAAGCTTCCCTAAGGGAACTGCACTGGATGGTAAAGCTTCCCTAAGGGAACTGCACCGGATGGTAAAGCTTCAGCACTGGATGGTAAAGCTTCCCTAAGGGAACTGCACCGGATGGTAAAGCTTCCCTAAGGGAACTGCACTGGATGGTAAAGCTTCCCTAAGGGAACTGCACCGGATGGTAAAGCTTCCCTAAGGGAACTGCACCGGATGGTAAAGCTTCCCTAAGGGAACTGCACTGGATGGTAAAGCTTCCCTAAGGGAACTGCACCAGATGGTAAAGCTTCCCTAAGGGAACTGCACTGGATGGTAAAGCTTCCCTAAGGGAACTGCACTGGATGGTAAAGCTTCCCTAAGGGAACTGCACCGGATGGTAAAGCTTCCCTAAGGGAACTGCACCGGATGGTAAAGCTTCCCTAAGGGAACTGCACTGGATGGTAAAGCTTCCCTAAGGGAACTGCACTGGATGGTAAAGCTTCCCTAAGGGAACTGCACCGGATGGTAAAGCTTCAGCACTGGATGGTAAAGCTTCCCTAAGGGAACTGCACCGGATGGTAAAGCTTCCCTAAGGGAACTGCACCGGATGGTAAAGCTTCAGCACTGGATGGTAAAGCTTCCCTAAGGGAACTGCACCGGATGGTAAAGCTTCAGCACTGGATGGTAAAGCTTCCCTAAGGGAACTGCACTGGATGGTAAAGCTTCCCTAAGGGAACTGCACCGGATGGTAAAGCTTCAGCACTGGATGGTAAAGCTTCCCTAAGGGAACTGCACCGGATTGTAAAGCTTCCCTAAGGGAACTGCACTGGATGGTAAAGCTTCCCTAAGGGAACTGCACTGGATGGTAAAGCTTCCCTAAGGGAACTGCACCGGATGGTAAAGCTTCAGCACTGGATGGTAAAGCTTCCCTAAGGGAACTGCACCGGATGGTAAAGCTTCCCTAAGGGAACTGCACCAGATGGTAAAGCTTCCCTAAGGGAACTGCACTGGATGGTAAAGCTTCCCTAAGGGAACTGCACCGGATGGTAAAGCTTCAGCACTGGATGGTAAAGCTTCCCTAAGGGAACTGCACCGGATGGTAAAGCTTCCCTAAGGGAACTGCACTGGATGGTAAAGCTTCAGCACTGGATGGTAAAGCTTCCCTAAGGGAACTGCACTGGATAGTAAAGCTTCCCTAAGGGAACTGCGCCGGATGGTAAAGCTTCCCTAAGGGAACTGCACTGGATAGTAAAGCTTCCCTAAGGGAACTGCGCCGGATGGTAAAGCTTCCCTAAGGGAACTGCACCGGATGGTAAAGCTTCCCTAAGGGAACTGCACTGGATGGTAAAGCTTCCCTAAGGGAACTGCACTGGATGGTAAAGCTTCCCTAAGGGAACTGCACTGGATGGTAAAGCTTCCCTAAGGGAACTGCACTGGATGGTAAAGCTTCCCTAAGGGAACTGCACCGGATGGTAAAGCTTCCCTAAGGGAACTGCACTGGATGGTAAAGCTTCCCTAAGGGAACTGCACTGGATGGTAAAGCTTCCCTAAGGGAACTGCACTGGATGGTAAAGCTTCCCTAAGGGAACTGCACTGGATGGTAAAGCTTCCCTAAGGGAACTGCACCGGATGGTAAAGCTTCCCTAAGGGAACTGCACTGGATGGTAAAGCTTCCCTAAGGGAACTGCACTGGATGGTAAAGCTTCCCTAAGGGAACTGCACTGGATGGTAAAGCTTCCCTAAGGGAACTGCACTGGATGGTAAAGCTTCCCTAAGGGAACTGCACCGGATGGTAAAGCTTCCCTAAGGGAACTGCACTGGATGGTAAAGCTTCCCTAAGGGAACTGCACTGGATGGTAAAGCTTCCCTAAGGGAACTGCACTGGATGGTAAAGCTTCCCTAAGGGAACTGCACTGGATGGTAAAGCTTCCCTAAGGGAACTGCACTGGATGGTAAAGCTTCCCTAAGGGAACTGCACTGGATGGTAAAGCTTCCCTAAGGGAACTGCACTGGATGGTATAAGCTCACCTGAGTGCTAACACGCGCCGTCTCGTCGCACTTGTTCCCAATAAGCAGCCGGGGCACCTCGGGCGGCAGATAGTGCTGATCGCATTCACGCAGCCAGCCGCCAAGATTATTAAAGGACGTTAGTTTAGTGACGTCATAGACGAACACAACTGCGTGCACGTTGCGATAATAGTGCGGCAGCATTGACTGGCGGAAGCGCTCCTGGCCTGCCGTATCCCACAGCTGGAGCTGTCGGGAGGGGTGTTAGAGGGTGTTACATAAGGTAAATGCTATCTGCTGCATGTACAAATTTGTAACACATGAAGCAGGCTTATTAGCCCATTCTCCTTATCCTGCCTATATTAGTCCTTGAGAATCTGCCTCTCCGCTTCATCAGTCCTTGAGAATCTGCCTCTCCGCTCTCTCAGTTCTTGAGAATCTGCCTCTCCGCTCTCTCAGTTCTTGAGAATCTGCCTCTCCGCTCTCTCAGTTCTTGAGAATCTGCCTCTCCGCTCCCTCAGTCCTTGAGAATCTGCCTCTCCGCTCTCTCAGTTCTTGAGAATCTGCCTCTCCGCTCCCTCAGTCCTTGAGAATCTGCCTCTCCGCTCCATTAGTCCTTGAGAATCTGCCTCTCCGCTCCATTAGTCCTTGAGAATCTGCCTCTCCGCTCCATTAGTCCTTGAGAATCTGCCTCTCCGCTCCATTAGTCCTTGAGAATCTGCCTCTCCGCTCCATCAGTCCTTGAGAATCTGCCTCTCCGCTCCCTCAGTTCTTGAGAATCTGCCTCTCTGCTCCCTCAGTTCTTGAAAATCTGCCTCTCCGCTGCCTCAGTCCTTGAGAATCTGCCTCTCCGCTGCCTCAGTCCTTGAGAATGTGCCTCTCCGCTGCCTCAGTCCTTGAGAATGTGCCTCTATGTCAAGATCCCTGTGTCAATGTTTTATTAGTATTAAGACAGTTTGAACATTTTTTGCACTAGTAGATCTACATTTCAATCTGCCTCTGGGTCTCCGCTCCCTGGATCGCCGAATCCGGCCTCTCCGAATCAGCAAATAAAAGTGCAGTCACGCGTGCTCTACATGACAGCATGCACCAGCATTTAGGCTATAAGCCAGAAAGGACGATATTGAGAATAATCTGTTTGATTAAATACATACTAGAGCTAAAAATAGAAAGTGAACAAAAAGATTAGTTAGACAAGGGAATCCAGTTGAGCACCAGTTCTCAAGTGTCACGCGCTGAGCATATTTTCCTCTTTTATTCCCAGTCCAGTTAGAAAATGTTTTCCCCAAATTATTTTATACTCTTATTGATATATTTCCATATCTGAGTCTAGGCAATAGCTTTCATATAGTTAAATAGCAGCAGCTGACATTGCCACGCAAGAACAGCGTGCACAGCGACTAAAAAAGAAGAGGGGGCGATCTATCAGATCGATTACTGTCTTTGCTGATAGGAGAAACTATAGGGTGAAAGGGACATAATTATACTTGAATTAAGTAATGTTACTGAAAATTGGGTAATAATGTAATATAACAAATTCAGTAACAATGCCAAGTATTGTAAATCAAGATAGAAATCTGGCCTACTAAAAAGGAAATCAGTTTTTCAACATAGGTGTTTTCGCGAAAATCAGCCCCTTGTTCTTCATCTTGAAGGCGTTGTAGCCTAGCAGTGGGTTGTAGCCTAGCAGTGGGTTGCAGCCTAGTAGTGGGTTGTAGCCTAGTAGTGGGTTGCAGCCTAGTAGTGGGTTGTAGCCTAGTAGTGGGTTGCAGCCTAGTAGTGGGTTGTAGGGTTGCAGCCTAGTAGTGGGTTCTGGCCTAGTAGTGGGTTCTGGCCTAGCAGTGGGTTCTGGCCTAGTAGTGGGTTGTAGCCTAGTAGTGAGTTGTAGGGTTGCAGCCTAGCAGTGGGTTCTGGCCTAGTAGTGGGTTGTAGCCTAGTAGTGAGTTGTAGGGTTGCAGCCTAGTAGTGGGTTGCAGCCTAGTAGTGGGTTGCAGCCTAGTAGTGGGTTGTAGCCTAGTAGTGGGTTGTAGCCTAGTAGTGGGTTGTAGCCTAGTAGTGGGTTGTGGCCTAGTAGTGAGTTGTAGGGTTGCAGCCTAGTAGTGGGTTGCAGCCTAGTAGTGGGTTGCAGCCTAGTAGTGGGTTGTAGCCTAGTAGTGGGTTGCAGCCTAGTAGTGGGTTGTAGCCTAGTAGTGGGTTGTAGCCTAGTAGTGGGTTGTAGCCTAGTAGTGGGTTGCAGCCTAGTAGTGGGTTGCAGCCTAGTAGTGGGTTGCAGCCTAGTAGTGGGTTGTAGCCTAGTAGTGGGTTGTAGCCTAGTAGTGGGTTGTAGCCTAGTAGTGGGTTGTAGCCTAGTAGTGGGTTGCAGCCTAGTAGTGGGTTGCAGCCTAGTAGTGGGTTGCAGCCTAGTAGTGGGTTGTAGCCTAGTAGTGGGTTGTAGCCTAGTAGTGGGTTGCAGCCTAGTAGTGGGTTGCAGCCTAGTAGTGGGTTGCAGCCTAGTAGTGGGTTGCAGCCTAGTAGTGGGTTGCAGTCTAGTAGTGGGTTGCAGCCTAGTAGTGGGTTGCAGCCTAGTAGTGGGTTGCAGCCTAGTAGTGGGTTGTAGGGTTGTAGCCTAGTAGTGGGTTCTGGCCTAGTAGTGGGTTGTAGCCTAGTAGTGAGTTTTAGGGTTGCAGCCTAGTAGTGGGTTGCAGCCTAGTAGTGGGTTGTAGGGTTGTAGCCTAGTAGTGGGTTCTGGCCTAGTAGTGGGTTGTAGCCTAGTAGTGGGTTGTAGGGTTGTGGCCTAGTAGTGGGTTGTAGCCTAGTAGTGGGTTGTATGGTTGTAGCCTAGTAGTGGGTTCTGGCCTAGTAGTGGGTTGTAGCCTAGTAGTGGGTTGTAGCCTAGTAGTGGGTTGTAGCCTAGTAGTGCGTTGTAGCCTAGTAGTGGGTTGTAGCCTAGTAGTGGGTTGTAGCCTAGTAGTGGGTTGTAGCCTAGTAGTGGGTTGTAGCCTAGTAGGGGGTTGTAGCCTAGTAGGGGGTTGTAGCCTAGTAGTGGGTTGTAGCCTAGTAGGGGGTTATAGCCTAGACTCACAAATGAAAGGTCGGGGTTTGATTCTTGATTCACTCAAAACAATTTGTGTTTTTAAGCAAGACATTTAACTCCGCATAGCTTCTATTCTCTGAGCTATAAAAATTGGTACCAGCAAGGTGTGTGTGGCAACCCCTTCTAGTCTTTGGCCTGAACAGCCATACATAGCCTTCAGAAGTGCTGCACAAACAGGTGAATCCAATAGAAAGTACAGTGCAGGTCTGCAAGAAAAATATCTGAGTTTGTAAATAGATTAACAAGTTTGACTACATAGTAGGCCTTGGTTTCATATTCTAACATTTTCCTTAGTATTTCATAAGGCAACAATAGAAATTATTATTGCCTTTTTTATAATTTAATATTATTATTATTTGTTATGAAACTCTTATTCATTCAGAGTTGTTGCAGAATCAAGTGCTGAATATTTATTATAAGGGATCATTTTCATAAAAGACTTTAGATTTGGGACAGTAACAAAACTATGATACACTACTATTATTTTTTATTGAATATAAGGAACAGGGCTATGCAAAAGTAGACCTAAAGAAAGGGGCCAATGAGACTATGCCCCCTTCCATGAGCCATTGCCAAAAAATAGGTCATTATTAGCCTATAACATGTATAGTCTTATGCATAGGCATATACTCATACAGGAGTATATAATTTTAACTATTTTATAATTAGGGATATAAACTTTATTATGCCTTGGGGAATAGCCCTTTAAAAGCATTATTTATATAAGCAAGCCTACTTAACTTAGATTCCAATTTAGTTCCAATTTATTATAATGGCACTTAGAAGCAAATCAAGCCTAGGCTAATCGCATATGAGAGTATTACAGTAGACTATTAGGACATTATGCCATTCCGTTTAATTTCACAATAAATAATAAATTTTAACAATCTTGATAATGATTGAAATAATAGCATTAATTATAATGCATATCACATATTAAAATTTATTCTTTGAGGCTTTCTATATTGCTTGTTCTGGTTCTAGAACCAGAACCAATTTGTAATGTATTAACTTTTTGTCTCCTAAACTAGACTAGAGGGATATTTAGTGCTTTAAAATTGTGATTAATGAATGGCAATAGCCAATAAGAAAGTGAAAAATTGTGCAAAGTGAGGCTATTAAGGCAGTCAAACATTCAACAAAGTTAAATAGTTGATTCCGGTCGGAAGTTCCGCCGCTGTTGCTGTGGAACGCCTGAGCTAGGGGCTTGTGGTCCGTGAAAACCGTTACTTCACGTCCCTCGATCAGGCTCCGGAAATGCAGAACGGCGAGATACACTGCGAGGAGTTCCCTGTCGAAAGCTGAGTATTTTTGCTGCGTTGCTGTCAGCTTCTTGCTGAACAGGCCGATGGGCGTCGCGACATTGCCAGTCGTTTGATGAAGAGCTGCGCCGACGCTGTAAGACGAAGCATCTGTGACAAGGCTATAGGCGTTGCAATTCGGATCCGGGTGCTGCAACAGCAACCGCTCTGCCAAGGCAGCCTTGAGCTTGTCGAAGGCTTCTTGATGAACCGAGTTCCATCTGTAGGATCGTGGAGACTGCAGAGATGTAGTAACGAGATCCTGCAGAGGCGCGGCGATGTCAGCGAATTTCGGGATGAAACGGCGGTAGAAGCCGATGACACCGATAAACCTACGCAGTGCGTTGGCATCCTTGGGAATCGGCCACTGCCGGATGGTGTCGACCTTGGAGGCAAGCGGCCTGATGCCCTCGGCTGACACCTGATGTCCCAGGAAGGTTACCTCCGGCTGCATGAAGGTGCACTTGCTGAGCTGTACCTTGAGTCCGTGCTCCGATAGACGAGTCAGGACTGATTCCAGGTGTCGCAGGTGATCCTCCTCGTTTGGCGATGCGATCAGGAGGTCATCAACGTAGGCTATCGCATATGGAAGACCCCGCAGGACGCTGTCGATGAAGCGCTGGAATGTCTGCGCTGCGTTCCGCAGCCCGAATGGCATGTGGGTCCATTCGTAGAGGCTGAATGGCGTAATAATGGCGGTCTTCGGAATATCTTCATCGGCGATCGGAATCTGGTGGTACGCTCGTACGAGGTCCAGCTTCGAGAAGATCCTTGCACCGTGAAGACTCCTTGTGAAGCACTGGATGTGCGGAATAGGATAGTTGTCCGGTTTGGTCAACTTGTTGAGCTGCCGGTAATCACCGCAGGGTCGCCATTTTCCGTTAGGTACACCGTTGTCCTTCTTGGGGACCATATGAAGAGCTGATGCCCAGTTGCTGGCGGAAGGCCGAAGGTATCCTGCGTCGATCAGCTGCTGGAACTCGTCCTTGGCTATGGCAAGCTTCTCGGGATGTAGCTGTCGCGCTTTGGCATGTGTCGGAGGATGCTTGTTGGTGATGATGTGGTGCTTCGTGTTGTGTTTAACCTCCTCAGCTCTAGGCAGGCGACCACCTTCGACGTACGAAAAGGTGTCGGCAAAACGATCGATGAGCTGTTGCACTCTCGGATCGCAATGCTCGGATATGCCAAGGAGACGGCGAAGCTGTCAAGCTGCAGGCTGGTGACGGGTAGAGTCTGCGTGTGCAGCGTAGTTTCTGGATCCACCAGTTGTCGTGCCTTGCAGTCAACTAAAAGACCGTACCGGGATAGGAAGTCATAACCAAGGATCGGCTGGATGACGGCGGCGACGAGGAAGGTCCACTGAAAGGATCAACGAAGTCCTCGGATGGAGACGGTGAGAGTGATCTCTCCAGAAACCGGAATGGACGTGCCGGTGGCGGTAGTCAATCTGTAACCGGTAGCCTGAAGAGCCTGGTGGAGATACTTTGGCGGAATGATGGACACAGCGGCTCCTGTGTCGACGAGGAAGGACAGACATTGACCGTTGAATGTGAGGTCCACCACCAGGAAGTGCTTCGTCGCCGCATTTCCTCGGCTGACGCTGCTCACTGCGGCGTGTTGGGCAGCGTCGTCCAGTTTCCCGGAGTTGGGCTGTTTCGCGTTGGTGACGATGATCGCGATTGCGCTGGCGTCGCCTCGTTGTTCGTAAGGACGCGCGGAAGTGCCTGGGTGCCTTTGGAAACTGGCACCAGTGGCGGCAGGTACGCGCTTGTTGGCCGTAGAAGATATGAGTGCGGCAGATGACGGGGCGTTGACCTGCTTTGAACGGCTTCATCCCATTGCTTCTAGTTTTCCGAGCCTTGTTGAAGTCACCGGTTGGTTTTGCTGGTACAGCCGCGATGAGCTCTGGTTGCGCTGCGTTGACCCGACCGAATGAATTCTGGACGGCGAACATCGAGTCGGCGATGGAGGCGAGCTGTGCTGGAGTCTGTTCCTGGAATCCAGACAAGGCCAGGCGGAATTCGCTCGGTAGGCAGCGCAACAGCGTGGCTTTGACCATGTCCGGGCAGCTGGCTGGTTGTATCCCGCATTGCGACATCTTGGCTGTGAGGCGTTGTAGAAAAATCGAGGGCTTGTCGCCGCCGAGGTCCGATGTCGCCAGAAGTTCGTTAATCTTCTCCTGCTTACTCTTCTGCATCATGTTGCAGACGCTGGTCTTCAGTAGAGTGTAGTTGGCAGGAGTCTCAGACGACAGGAGAACAGATGCGACGTCTTCTGGCAGGTTGGACACGAGGTGATGGTACTTTGTTTCCTCGGATGTGATGCGGGCTAACTTAAACTGAGATTCCAGCGTCTGGAACCAAGCGTCTGGGTTGTTGCGATAGAATGGCGGGGCTTTGACGCTGACGGCAGCCACAGCCTGCTGGTAAGGCGGCATCGCAGCCGGCGAGAAAAGGACGCTGGGCTGGCTAATCGATGGTGCCGCGGGGTGGTGCTAGGCGGGCTTATCGCCGGTGGTGAAGCAAGCGGCGACCCGACCGACTGCTGGCCATTGCCTCCAACGAGGCAGCCACCTCCTCCGCCATCCAAGCTGCGTGACCTCAGTGATCCTCAACTGTAACAACAACGCTACATAAACGTAACTAGGCGGAACGGCCTGGTCAACATTTCTGAAATCGTCAACTTACGAGACAAATAAACTCAGTTAGCTCACTAACTTTTCTTGAATTTTATTAACGTAAAGACCAAAGCACATAAATATCTACTTTAACCCCAAAGGCCTTTCAAGACCTTTTTACACGTAACATTATTGTTTTGATTCAACATACATGCATAACGAGTTTATCACTGATTCACAATGTTATGTTCTTAAGTACATTTAATTATTAATTGATACGTATCTGCCACATCTTATTATAACACTTGTACTACCTTTAAAGTCCTTTTCGCATCTTATAAATTATAATGGTATAACCCTTTAAAGATATAAGTATGCGATTTCTTTCAAGCGCTTCCAGTGATGTTATGACGAAAAAAGAACCTTTAGGTTTGGCTAAGACCAAGACCTTAGTTAACGGTACTAAGGGTACTTCTCCGAGGAAATATAGATTAAGATTTTATCTTAATCATAAGTACCTTCAATTCAGTTCCAGATATTTTCTTATCCGAGATAACTATTTGTAAAATATGTATCTGTAAATCAATTTTCCTGATTTTCAATAAAAAAATTTAATGGAACTAGAGAACTGTTGGTTATAACTCCCAGAAAAGAGCTTTAGATGTGGTTAACAACGGAGACAAGAACAACCTTTGAAAGGAAGTGTTTTGGCTATACAGTCCGTGCAAAATGGTTGTAACCTTAGTGGTTACTGTTACTAAAATATCTAGAAAAACGAAATAAGAAAAGTTCAAGCGATTTTGTGGTAACGGTAAAGCTCGTGAAAAGCTAAGGTCTCTGTAAAATGACGTGTTTATTGTACTCCAAATATACCACATAAAACATTGGTTTAAATTTTGAATTTTAGAAGAATTAGAAGGTTCGCTTTTAATTCCCTTAGGACTAGCCGACTTATGAAATCAAATCGTGATCTGGAACATACTACGAAAGAACTGTTTTTTATTTTACTTTTGATCTCAATTATGACAGGGACTATGTCTGATTAATGGAATGATGATTATAGCCTGTCCGAATCTCGGACAACAGATTCGAGTACACAACACTACGACTCACGACTGACACAGACACGTCACGTTTCGTTGGCCACGAGTGAACATTGCTTCCCTGAAAAAAATTTTGAACTACGAGCGTGTGGTATCGCAGATTAACAAATTATTGTTGGATAGTAGTCCTTAACAGAAATTATTTATTACAAAAGATTTTTTTGTTACATAATACACACATAGTTTATCATAAAAACAGCCTAATAGGAGCTAATTTCACTCTGGACATAAGAGCATTGTTAATTAGTCGTGACAAATTATGACGGAAAAATTATAGTTTAGACAGAAAAATGCATTGTGAAAGATTTACATCGACTATAGAATAAAAGACTTTTTAGGTAACAAAACCATTTCGCATAAATAAATAATAAGAATTTGTGTGTATACGAGCTACACATGTATTATGTGCATTTCTACATGTACATGCATCCATTTCCTACAATTTTTATCTAATGTGCCTAAGCCTAGTGTTTAGCGCTTACTTTGGCGTCTCTGATCGAAATTTCAAGTCTGCCAGGCAATCTGACGCTGCCGCTGCAGATGCCGTTGCCAGCAGAGGAGAGTTTCAGCTAGCGCCAGTCAGCACAGCCGACATTGTGAGGCTCGCCCAAAACAGTCACCGGGTGGGAAAGCGCTGATTCCGCACGAGGTGCCCATCGAGGCGCTGCTCCACTGTGTGGCCAGTACCCGCCAGAGTAATGAATCGCGTGCTAGCTCTTCGCTGAGAATTGGCACCCAACGAATGGACCACGGCGCACATCGTCACAATTTCCTAAAAAGCCAGGCACCACAAGGCTTGAGGAGCATCGAGGTATCTGCCTTCAGTCCTGCGCTGCGAAGCTGTTCAACGGATGCTGCTATCGCGGTTGCAGCCCGTGCTGGATCCGTACCTGCATCCTGAGCAGACAGGCTTTCCGCGGCCCCATCGCCCCATCGCGGCACAGTGACGCAGATCCTGGCTCTTCACCGAGTCATCGAGGAGGCGCGGACACGCCAGTCGATCCTGATTGTTATCTTCATAGATTTCAAGAAGGCATTCGACTCGGTCGTCAGGTCTGTGCTCCCAAGGTGCTCCGTGCGTACAACGTGCCAGAGCAGCTGATTTCCGCCATCTGGTGATGTACCGTGATACGAAAGCTGCTGTTTTAACACCGGACTTCTTTGAGACCCTCCGGTGTGCTTTGACAGGGAGATACGCTTGGGCCGTTCCTCTTCGTTCTGGTGCTTGACTGCTTGCTGCGGACCGCTCTTCCTACCAACGACGACGGCTTTCTGTTGCAGCGACGCCTGGGTCGACACAAACCGAAGAGGCGGCTTAGCGTACTTGGCAAGGCCGACGATCTCGCCCTGCTGTCCTCTTAACTGTCGAGGGCGCCCAGTGAAAAAACGACTTTGTGCTGAGGCGCTGCAGGACAGGAAATGGAGTTCCCGCATTGTCAGCAGTTCGTCTACCTCGGTGGTCTGGTTCCCGGCGTCCGCGAAGATTTGCATGGTTCCTTTCGTTCGTTCTTTCGTTCTGTGAGGCTGTCCTGCAGTCCGACGCCCTGCCTGACCGCCAGAGGGTGGCGTTATTCCAAGCGGTGATCAAGACCGTCCTGCTGTACTGCCTGTACAAAGTCGAGATCTGGATGTTAACGATTCCAGCAACAATTTGACCCCGTCGCCTTCAAGATCGGCTCCGAGCGAGTGACCAACGCGGCTTTGTATTATCGCGCCGGCCTGGTCCGTCAAGCGACCTGTTGCGACGTCGGCGACTCCAGCTGGTGCAGGCCACATCATCTGCACCGTGTCGTACTGCCCACAGCCGGTGCAGGTGCTTCTGCAGCAGGCAGGCCCGCACTCGGCGCTTCGTCGACTGCCTGCTGGCTGACGCCGGCCCGGATCCATGCGTGGCATTCGTTCGCGACCTGGCCCTGAGGCGCGCCCTGTGATGCTGAACGTGTATTCTGTTGTTTTCGTGTTGTCGAGTCTGCTACAATCCCAAGACTTAAACCGCTGTTGGTGATGCAAGCGAAATGACTAAAATGCTTGGGAGCCAAGAGATCCAGAATATTAACTGATTGGTCTTGCCCTTGCAATTTTCATTCATTTGGATATTACTAAATAAATTGATAGTGCAGTACAGTTGCGCGATGTTTGAATCAGTTGAAAATTCGAGCATTTTCAGACTTCCAACACAGAATTGATTATTGGCCTGGCTGACACAATGTCACAAACTGACATAAAAGCTAGTGTTAGGGTGCCATTAGATTACAAAAATGTATATGCAATGTGCCCTCCCACCAATAGCCTCCCCCCACTTTGAAAAATGTTCCGACACCGCTGTGTATTGTACATGTAACCATGTATGTATAGCGGTTGCAAAAGTCTAAAAAACTCCATTTTCGTCGTCATTTTTCGTAGTTCCCTCAAATGGGAATGCCCCCAATGAAGACGAAAAAGCTCGCGTACTTTGAAAGAATTTTTAGCTAAATATATTTTTTCGATTTCTTTTCCAAGGTGCTCGTCATAAAATATTTTGTAGATGCACATATGAATGTATAAGCAAGGATGACTGTAAGCAGTATGTTAAATACCTCAGGAGTTAAATGAACCAGATAGGTCTCGTTCATTCTCCATCAAATTCTGATATGATTTAAAAAAGTGTTTTTGCAAATACATTTTGCCTAGTTGCGCGAAGCATTGAAACTTTATGAAAATAATGTTAGTTGTTTGCTAGGGATCGGAGAAGTAAGGCCAGGAGATTTCAGTTTTGGCGTTTGGCTACTAAAACATTTATATGTTTGCATTGGCGTTCGTAATGTACCCGATCACTCATTTGTGAACAACATCTTTGACCCAACAAAGCAATATATAGACTACCAGACCTGCACCAGAACTGGAAATAGCAGACATTTTCCCGATGCTCTTCCCGCACTTGAGCTTTTTAATTAACTTCTGAAGGTTTTCTACCGACACTTCCATATAGAAAGCCATTAAACTTACTAATCTTAGGCTGCGTTACCAATGGGTTAATTATGTCAAAACTGGAACATCATCATCAAACGTTACAATCAGTTCTTTTTTAGTAAATAAATACAGTAAGCTATAGATCGGATTATTCGGGTAAGTGTAAAAAGTACAGCTAGTACGCTTATATACTAAGTCATGGGTCTTTAATTGTCAGGTTGTCTCAGTTTGCCTCAACAGCACAACATCATGTGTTTTGTTGAAATTTCAAGCATAATCGCACTAACTCTTCCAGTTACAAATATTGCCTCTCTTCTTTATCGTTAGTAGAATCGACCATGCTGCCTTCTTTCTGGTGGCGAATCTTCAAATCAACATTCTGGTGCGACGGGACTGAGTTGTAAGTTTCCGGTGGGCACTGAAACATTTGTGTAAACTGAGTCTGTGTAAACTGAGTCTGTGTAAACTGAGTCTGTGTAAACTGAGTCTGTGTAAACTGAGTCTGTGTAAACTGAGTCTGTGTAAACTGAGTCTGTGTAAACTGAGTCTGTGTAAACTGAGTCTGTGTAAACTGAGTCTGTGTAAACTGAGTCTGTGTAAACTGAGTCTGTGTAAACTGAGTCTGTGTGTAAACTGAGTCTGTGTAAACTAAGTCTGTGTGTAAACTGAGTCAGTGAAGAATGTCACTCACCAGGAACGGCCTCAGCGGTGGCAGGATAAACCTAGGCTCAGGCAGTGGAGCTTCCGGGTCCAACAGGTTCGGCAAGCTGACCAACAGTCCCACAAAGAAGCAGGTCAATGAACCAACAGTTCCGTACCATTGAAAGGAGATACTGTACAGGCCCTGCAATCCTGTGAGCAGGTGGTCCTGCCTGCCGCTAGCGCTGCTGTTAAAGCTGTCCGAGTTATTGCGCAATCCCTGCAGACTGCTGGAGCTGCTGCAGTTTGCAGTTTCCAACGGCAGCAGCCGAGGACCCCCGCCAGGCAGGGTGAAGGACCCAGCGCAGATCCAGCCAACCAGAGCCAGGGAGACTAGCGAACCGGCGAACGCGCCGCGCCAAGTACTTTTCGGTACGCAAGCGGCTAGGAGGAAAATCCCCAAAGTGGCGCCAGATGAACAGCTGATGAAGGAGCCTGAGATTTGGATTAGCGGCACGTTTCTGATGTAGGACGACGCGAAGGCCAGCGCTGAGCCGAGAACGCCGTAAGCTAGCACTGAAATCGGCAAATTAATCCTTATAGCTGAATGAAAGCTGGATCGCGACTCAAAAGCACAATGAAGAGAGAGGCAGAGAGGAAGAGTAGAGGATATTACCCTAACTTGGACAACAAGCAAAAACAAAAAGCAACAGCAACAATAATAACAACAACAGCAGCAGCAACAACAACAATAATAATAATAATAACAACAATAACAATAACAGCAAAAACAACAAAAACAGAAACTAACTGCGGATGTCAGTACCACGGCAGTTGCACAGGCCTTACCCGGGCGAAGCAAGACAAGATCAAGACCGGTAAGACGCAGTGGAAATGTAATAATTGCACCACCGCGGAGGAATGGAGGGCAGAAGAAGAATAAGAAATTAAAAATCGTAGAGAACAGCTGATCAGAGAGATCAACGCTGGAACCAAATGCAAGAGAGTAGGTTGCGGTAAAGTCATTAGAGTCTCGGCCACGATAGCCAAATGTAGACGGTGCGACGGATTGTATCATAACAAATGCACCCAGGCCAGCAGAAAGCAACTAGAAACCGAAGTAAAGAAAGGCCTGTGGACCTGCGGCGACTGTCTCGAACGCCTAAATACTATCAAGAAGGAAAGGGAGGAGCATGAGACCGAAGACACAACGACAGGAAAGAAAGAGGGTTGGAAACAAACCAAATCCAAAACCATCAGAATCCTCCAATGGAACGCAGACGGGATCGGAACCAAAAGAGCAGAACTCGAAGCATTCCCCCACGACCAAAATATCGATGTCGCAGTCATTCAGGAATCGAAACTCGATGCGCGGAGTACCACCCCCCCCCCGCTTTAGCGGCTTCACTACGATCCGGAAAGACCGTTTGGAAATCCGCCGCAGCGACCACTCGAAAGGGGGAGGACTCCTCACCTTTATCCCGCACAAAATCCCCTTCAGAGGTTTGAACAGCTGGAAAGGAACCACTACTGTGGGCGTTCGAGTCCTGATAGATGCTAACAGAAAAGAGAAAGTCATGATAACCAACGTGTATCACCCCCCCCCCAATTAGGGTGATCGGTGATGAGGATGACCGCGAAGAGGACAGCATCTGGAGCTGGATGAAATCAGATAGAAGAGAGCTGGTACTAGGAGATCTAAACCTACATGCAGCCGAATGGGGCAGCGACGACGACCAGGGCCGCGAGAGCAGAAGAGAGGCGCGAGAATTGATTGACTGGTGCAGCGAGTACGGATACCGGATATATCCCTCGCAGATGGAGATCTCGGGCAGAGAAGCTCTTAGAAGACGGTCAACGGACTCGGTTCTGACCATTGCCCGATTATTATAGAGATTAACACGGATAGAGAGGTTAGGGAATCCCGAGCCCGCCTCGCGTGAGCCTGGAAAAAAGCTGATTGGACCGCTTCGATGAGCTAGCGGATGATATTCCAGTTAACTCGGTTAGCCAAGAGGCCAAAGCCCTGGGAGAGGCACTGATCAAGGCGGCGGAAGCGAGCGTCAGTAAGAGGAAGTCCGGTCCCAAGTACAAACCCTTCTGGGACGAGGAACTATCAGAGATACAGAAAGCCAGAGACGAAGAGCCCAGAGATTCGCCGGAGAGCAGAGAAAGATGGTGTGCACAGAACCAAAAACTGGTTGAAAAAACTAAACAAAAAAGCAAGAGTTCTGGAGGGAGCACGTTGAAAGCCTGGAGGAAGCGGACGATGGCAGGAAAACATGGGCCAACATCAAATCTTTGTACTCTGGAGGAGCGCAAAGCGCACCCAACCAAAACATCAATGCGGACCACAAAACCGCCAGGACGGACCGCGAGAAAGCCACGCTCTTCGCAGACCTCTACGCCAACAACAGTAAGGTCACCATGGAAAAAGAAGACCGGAAACAGAGGGCGAGAGTGGCTAGAAAGCTCACCACCTATGAGGAGGCCCCGGAATTCGGGATCCCCTTCTGCGACGAAGAACTCATCGACGTCATTAAAAACATGGCCCCGGAAAAGAAGGGCGGAGTCGACGGAGTGGAAGTGAGATTTATGAAAAACCTTTCTACAAAAGGGAGAATGAGATGGCTCGGTCTTTTCAATAGAAGCTGGGAAGAGCACTTGTGCCCAGGACAGGGGAAGAAAGCGGAAATCATCCCGATACCTAAGCCAGGCAAGGACAACAACAACAACGACAACAGCAACAACAACAAAAAAAAACAACAGCAACAAAAAAACAACAACAACAGTCACAATAGCAAACGCAACGACGACGACGACGACGCCGATGGGAAGGGGGAAACGGAGCCCAGAGGCAGAAGAAACTCACAACTGGATTAACAACCCTTTTTATCAAAACAGGAGGAATTAGCCGACCTCCTGTCTATAAAAACCAGTAGAAGTTCTGCTCAGCTTAGCTTAAACGGGTGGAATCTTAGACTTGATGGAATAGGCCAGCTGATCAAGTCTAGAGGGATAGAAACCTGTTCCAGCAGCTACAATAAAGAGAGATTCCGGAAAAAAGATACAGCCAGTGTACTTTTTCAAAGTACAAGATGTCCTCTTACCCAGCCACTTGGTTGCCACGGTAGCCGCGGCATCTGATAGACGCCAACGCGGCTGCACAAAATCAATTACAGTCACAGCGGCCTGGGAGTTGAGCAGGGTGCTCGTCGTGCTGAAATTATTAGTCATGTGATTTCGTTTTATATCGAGCAGACTACAATTGATTTCGGATGTTATGCAGACAATCATAGTCAGTACCTGAATGCACCGCTCAGAATGCAGGCCATGATTATTCCTGGTAGTGTTGGGATATTCAAATCGTACTTGATGTAGTGCGGGAGAAGCTAGAATAGGGTATTGGAATCTGGTTAGTTCAAATTTGAGTCAACATAGGATTTCAAATATGCCGAGGCTTCCAGGTTTCTGATGAAGTAAATATTACCTGATTAATAGAGCTCACAGCATCGTCGGAGAACGGGTCGCAGCCTCTTACTGTGTAGAGAGCAAACAAGGCGTACCCAACGAAGGCCAATAGAGCGAAGAAAAAGTAAACGCCAAATATGTTGAGCAGAATAGACCTGGAGTTCAAAGGTTTGTTCACTCTTTCCCTTTCCCTGATTGGTTGTAGCTTATCAATTGCTCCTTTCACCTCCGCCCCTCTCTCCGCATACTATGGTTCTGTCTGATCACTGATTGGTTGGCGAATAGCATCGCTTCTTCTTCCTCTACCCCTCTCTCCGATGCTGTGGTTCTGTCTGATTTCTGATTGGTTGCCGAATAGCATCGCTCCTTCTCCCTCTGCCCCTGATTCGATCTGTGGTTCGATCGTGGTTCGATCTGTCTGATCTCTGATTGGCTGGCTGAGATTGGTGGATATCGTTTTACTTCACAACACAAACAGCAGCCAATAGCAACAACAGCCTCACCATTTTGCCTTGGCCAGTGTCGGCAGCGACGCAAATCTTTGAAAAGAGGCTTGATTGGGACCGTAGCAGGGAATCCAGGCGAGCATGACGCCAATGCTGCTGCCCCACACGGTGAGTCGCACTCGAGGATCCAGGCTCCAATTGAAGGTTTCGAATCTTCCCCAAGCTGAGTTGGTCTCGAACACAGTTGCTGGTCCACCAGAGTCAATTGTTGCCTGTTTGAGCGTTTAATTAAAAATGCTAGATTGAAACTTGAGGTAATAGTTAGAATGATCGACAATTTTCCGCAAGACTGCATGTACCTTAATCAGCGCGGCAACCAGACCTATCAGGATGAAAACCGATTGGAAGACGTCCGACCAGATGACCGCCTTGATTCCTCCCTGCAGGAAATCAATATTTTTATACTGATCTTCAAGCCCAGAAAATGACTGACCAATGGTCGAGTTAATTCATTTAGTTTTATTAGGAAATAGATAGATAGATAGATAGATAGATAGATAGATAGATACGCTCGTAGATAGATAGATAGATAGATAGATAGATAGATAGATAGATAGATAGATAGATAGATAGATAGATAGATAGATAGATAGATAGATAGATAGATAGATAGATAGATAGATAGATAGATAGATAGATAGATAGATAGATAGATAGATAGATAGATAGATAGATAGATAGATAGATAGATAGATAGATAGATAGATAGATAGATAGATAGATAGATAGATAGATAGATAGATAGATAGATAGATAGATAGATAGATAGATAGATAGATAGATAGATAGATAGATAGATAGATAGATAGATAGATAGATAGATAGATAGATAGATAGACAATTTATTTGATTGAATGAACGACGGTACACCATCAGCTCACCAAAGCAGTATAAATGATTGAAATTCCGCCAATGATTAGTATACCGCCCCATTGAGGAATTCCCATCACTGAAAAAATAAGTGGACATAGTGACTATTGATAGGATATGTCAGCAGCCTTGAACTGGGTGCAACTCTCTTACCAGCGTCCAGAGCCATTGCTGGAGCCAGTTGAGCCACTGAGAGGTAAAGTATCTGAAAATTAACCGTAAATCCATGTTAAAACATATAGCAGTCTTTAGTCAGTCAAATATCTAAAGTTTATTTTAGATGGGAAAGCCCTACACTTGTCAGCACGTAGAGTCCTGTGCCCCAGTATCGAATGAACTTTGCTTGATATCGCAGCTCCAGGTACTGAAAATTTAATTATTAATTGTAAAATGGAGGGTTGTATGAATTTTAGGATTTCGTTGGTATTGAAACACCTGAAACAGTAGAGGTGATAGGGAATCAAACACCTGAAACGGTAGAGGTGATGGGGAATGAAACACTTGATATTAGAGGTGATTGGGAATCAAACACCTGATATGGTAGAGGTGATGGGGAATCAAACACTTGATAAGGTAGAGGTGATGGGGAATCAAACACCTGGTACCGTAGAGGTGATGGGGAATCAAACACCTGGTACGGTAGAATGAATAATTATTAGTAAGAATCTCTATGCAACCGAGCCAGTGTCCACCCAAGGAGCAGCTCAAAGTCAGTCGAGTTCTACCTCGAAGATGCTGATGATCTGCAGCGGATAGAACAGCGGCACGAACAGGTAAGCGCAAATTAAGCAGGCAAGTGTGATGCCCACAGCAGTGACGTTGAAATAGCTGCCAAAGTAGAAGATTTCTGCTGGCCCGCCTGAAGACAAATTTGCATGGTTAATTGACTCTTTGATGATGCTGCATAGGTTTGTGAAGAGTCAATACAGGTGAGTAAAAATTCCCACATCAATTCATAAGACTTGAATCTGTTTCGTTCTGCGTTCATTCTCAGAGCACACTACATGTTCCTCTTATCAACAGGTTTATTATGCTATCAGTGCTAAACTACTAGCGTATACTACTTCCTCGTCCTCAGCATGGGCTGCCGTATCTGTGCGATTATTCTCTCTTATCGTGGAAAATTTCGCGTTCCAAATGTGTATTGTATTTTCGAGCCAAATTAAATGTACAGCAAAGCCGCTTGCTATTATGATAGCGTATTATTGCTGTGGGTGCGAGCGTAAAGTGCCTGGGGTTTTATTCCAAACTGCAGTGTGCCTTCTGCGAATATCACTCTATATGACAGCTGT
Source organism: Macrostomum lignano (assembly GCA_002269645.1). Classification (NCBI taxonomy): domain Eukaryota; kingdom Metazoa; phylum Platyhelminthes; family Macrostomidae; genus Macrostomum; species Macrostomum lignano. The sequence goes on along the minus strand of NIVC01000535.1, from coordinate 29,642 downwards.
TAGTTTCAAGTTGGAGGTGAGGCGGCATCATGCACACACAAATAGTATCGTAGAAACTGACTCAAAATTCACCATTATAACATCAACAACAAAAAAACAACAAAAACAACAACAACAACAACAACAACAACAACGTAGACCGCACCGCCGGCAGTGTCCGGGACGCCGGCATCAGCCAGCAGGTAGTAGCAGCACCTCCTGCACCGGCTATGGCAGTACGACTCAGCTCGGATAATACGGCCTGCCAGTTGGAGTCGCCAACGGCGCAACAGTTCACTGGGATGGAACAGGCCGGTGCGGCGATAGAGTGCCGCATTGATGACTCGTTCGTAGCCGATATTGAACCGACCATTACAAGCTGATGCTTTTATTCAATACAGCCTAATAAATCTGTTTACCTCCATTAGCTCGTAAAACACCATCAAGGACATCTTTCAAATCGTGCAGTTTTGAGCTGGAAGTGACCAGCAAGGTTTTTTTTCGGTGGAACCGACGAGAGAATCACCAACGCGGCAGTCCTGATCTATCGCCACGCCGCCCTTGGTCCATCAAATCGACCTGCTGCGCCGTCTGCAACTCCAGCTGGCAGGCCTGCCACATCATCCGCACGGAGTCATACTGTAAGAGGTACCGCTGCAGATGCTGCACTGCGTTTCGGTGTCCTTGTCGGCCTACATGTACCTTGGGGCGCAAGCCATATGTGATGCTGTTCCCAAAAGACGTAACTGACAGCGCATTTTGTTGTTGAGCTTTTCAAATTTTTAGCTTTTGAAATTATCCGACGTTTTTTCGGTTTTCAACGATGTGAACTCTCGAGCTTATGAAAATTAGACTTCTAATTATTACTGAATCTTACCAGCTAAAAGATACAACCGCACTTCTCACCAAGCAAAGAAATGGCGGACCAGAATGACACCAGAATCGAGATGGCCACGGGGAGCAGATTCATCTGCCGATTGCCCATCATGTACTCGCTTGTCGATCTCTGACGTCCGCCTGTACACGAGGTGAACACGCCGATGCCAACGGAGGCCAGGCACATTAGCACAATCACCACGTAATCAATCGGGTGCATTCTGTTATTGATTGACACGGTTAGTGTTAACTATAACTAGATATTCCTTCTGTAGCTGCTATGCAAGCCAGTTTTCTATTTATACACTGTTTCTGTTAAGCGATAGGCGAATGAATTTCCAACCCCACCGTCCGTTCCCGTCTGAACACGAGCAAGAAAGAAGTTTCTGATTTGTCTATTTTTTTCTCTTAAGCTAGCTGTGCACAAGTGCAATGATACCCATGCTTTAATTTTATAAGGGAGGAACTTGTCGAAGTCTGAGACAACTAACCTATTGAGTGAAGCCAACCAACCTAGAGTGAAACCAACCAATCAATTAGAGTGAAACCAACTAATCAATTAGAGTGAAACCAACTAATCAATTAGAGTGAAACCAACCAACCTAGAGTGAAACCAACCAATCTATTAGAGTGAAACCAACCAATCAATTAGAGTGAAACCAACTAATCAATTAGAGTGAAACCAACCAACCTAGAGTGAAACCAACCAATCTATTAGAGTGAAACCAACTAATCAATTAGAGTGAAACCAACCAACCTAGAGTGAAACCAACCAATCTATTAGAGTGAAACCAACTAATCAATTAGAGTGAAACCAACCAACCTAGAGTGAAACCAACCAATCTATTAGAGTGAAACCAACCAATCAATTAGAGTGAAACCAACTAATCAATTAGAGTGAAACCAACCAACCTAGAGTGAAACCAACCAATCTATTAGAGTGAAACCAACCAACCTAGAGTGAAACCAACCAATCTATTAGAGTGAAGCCAACCAACCTAGAGTGAAACCAACCAATCTATTAGAGTGAAGCCAACCAACCTAGAGTGAAACCAACCAATCTATTAGAGTGAAACCAACCAACCTAGAGTGAAACCAACCAATCTATTAGAGTGAAACCAACCAATCTATTAGAGTGAAACCAACCAACCTAGAGTGAAACCAACCAATCTATTAGAGTGAAACCAACCAACCTAGAGTGAAACCAACCAATCTATTAGAGTGAAACCAACCAACCTAGAGTGAAACCAACCAATCTATTAGAGTGAAACCAACCAATCTATTAGAGTGAAACCAACCAACCTAGAGTGAAACCAACCAATCTATTAGAGTGAAACCAACCAACCTAGAGTGAAACCAACCAATCTATTAGAGTGAAGCCAACCAACCTAGAGTAAAAACCAACCAATCAATTAGAGTGAAACCAACCAACCTAATAGAGTGAAACCAACCAGTGCAACCAACAACCAGCGGCAATGATAAAGGGGGCCATGGCACAACCCTCTTGAACCCCTCTTTGCCTACGCCCCTTACAGCCTTTTGATTACTGTTGGTAAGGATCTAATTTGTGCGCTGAAAATCAATCGCAAAACTAAATGTTAAAATTACTCTCTGAAAATGTCGAGAAACCAACCGTGATCAGTGACGCATTGCCATGCAGCAGTCCGCAGCTGCAGCAATATTGCCCTCGATGATATTTTCATGTCAAACTTTTAAGACCATTATCAAAGGTCCACAAAAGTTTCTATGCGTGCCGAAGGCTGTTTTGTTTGAATCAGATTTCTCCCCTTGCTGAAGCAGCGTGTGCATGCGTGAATATTTTCCTTTATTTTTTACCAATGGCTACACACCATGGAAAAAGCTATATAAAGTTCCCATAAACTCTTTGCATGGTGCATGGCTGCTATTTCATTGATGCTTTTTCGCTAGAGAGCAATTTGCGGCAGCTGACATTTTACATTTGCCTCGAAAAAAACTATCGTAAATATCGAAAAATATCGTCGCACTACAAGGCACAATAAAATTATTGCCAAAAAAATAAGCATTTACCGCAGAAAAGCTTCTGAACTTCTAAATTCTGACTTCTGAAAACAGTTCAAACGCAGAGAGCCAAACGGAAATTTACTGGGTGCCTTACCTGAGACAAACACGTAGCTAGTTGTGTATGCAATCAGAAACCCTTACTTTATACTTACTTACTACTGACGGGGGGCGCAGGCGCCGCGAATAGGCCGCGAGGCCCCTATCGCAACCCCAAGGTAAAATAGCACAAGGATTAACCCTGGGGGTGCGCCCAGTCCCCGCCAGTAGTCGGCAGGTTCGCAGTGGAGGCATCGGCGACCCTCATCCGGCCGGAGTCCCGGACGAAGGCGCGCAGGTCACGGATATTGTCCGGGGTGGTCAGCTCGTCCATCCGCTGGGGGTGGCCGAGGTATTTGTGCCGCGCCTTGTTGAAGTAAGGGCAGAAGGTGACGTGATGCTCCGCGGTCTCCTCTCCTATGCCACAGAAAGGACAGGTGGGAGGGCAACCGGTTTGCAACGATATATGTCTCTGGAAGAATCCATGGCCGGTTAGGACCATGCACATCTCCCTGAGGTCGGTTCTGTTAAGCGAAATCAGATAATCAGAGACTTTCCTGTTCAGGTTAGGCATGGCAGAGCGGCTCTGCCTGTACTCGGTGCAGCTGTTCCAGTGCTGGTGCTGCTGATGGAGCCACCTGTTGATATGGCGGGTGACTTGCGACCTGGGAGTGGGCAGCCTCATCAGACGATGGTTGCCGTCTGGGTTGCTGCCCTCCTTGGCGAGAGAGTCCGCGAGCTCGTTGCCCAGGATGTTGCTGTGACCAGGTGTCCAGATAATTCTACTCCTGTTAAGGACTGAGAGAGATTGCACACTGCGGTGGCATTGAGATACTGTAGCAGCGGAGATATTCTCAGTGGTTAAGGCCTTAATAGCAGCTTGGCTATCAGTGTAGAAATTAATGTCAAAGTTATTAATGTTTGCCTGAAGCAGTTGCTGGGCACACTGCTCAATGGCGCAAATTTCAGCTTGGAAAACTGAGGTGTTCTCACCGAGGTGCAGACTTTCCTGGAAAAGCATCTTACCCTCGTGGAAAATGGCAATACCCGCTCCAGCGCGGCCGTTGAACAGCGAGCCGTCGGTGAAGCAGTGAATGCCCTGGCTGCGCCGGTTCACATCGACATCCAGCGGAATATTGTCTCGGCCAGGGATGGCGGTCTTGAAGCCCCTCCTGATGTTGAGGGCGGGAGGTCGACTATCCACATTGCCCAGGTCCATGTGGATGTTGTTGAGGTCGCGGCGGACAAAGTCCATATGCGGGATTAATGTTTTCATTGGCATAAAGCCAGAGGGTGCGTTATTTAACGTTTTATCTCTGATAAGCCGGGAGGCAGACTTCATAGCCTCCGCCCTAATGAATAGGTGAAGCGGAGGCAGGTTAAGGATAGTGTTCAGCCCCTCGTAGGGGGTAGACGGGTACGCACCTGTGATGGCACGGCAAATGCTGCCCTGAAGCTGGTACAGGCGCTAACGGGCGGTCTTCTGCTCCAGCACGCTAGTCCAGATGAGACTCGCGTATGGGATACTGGGCCGGATGATGCCGGTATAAATCCAACGGACCGTTCTAGGCGAGAGGCCCCAAGTCGGCCCGATGGCTCTGCGCAGCTGGGCAAAGCTGCGTTTTGCCCGACCGATGACGTTATCAAGGTGCTTCGTCCAGCGCAGGTCATGCGTTAGCGTCACACCGAGGTATTTGACCTCCTTCTTGAAGGGGATGTTTCTGCCATAGACAGTGAGGTTTTTCATCTCCCACTTACGGCGCTTGGTGAAAACGACAGCGACAGTCTTGGTGACGCTGATATTTAGGCCATGCTGCGTAGCCCAGTCGGCCGCCTTGTCGGCGAATTGCTGCATCAGGTTGCGCAGAGTGGCGGGGTCGGGTCCGCTGACGACCGCGGCAACGTCATCGGCGTAGCCCGCCCTGGTGATACTGCTGGGAATGTCAGCGGTTAGAAGTTCGTCCATGACGAGATTCCAGAGAAGTGGAGTTAGCACGCCACCTTGCGGGGCCGCCTTTCATCACCGCCCGGGTGTAGGTAACGCCCATAAGCGTAGATGTCGCAAACCTATTGCGGATCATAAAATAAATCCAGCGGACAATGCTGTGTCTCACATTCCTGCGGGAAAGAGAGTTTCTGAAGGAGCGGAAAAGGACATTGTCAAACGCTCCTTCGAAGTCAACAAACATCCCGCAAGCGAGTTGTTTGCTAAGGATGGCACTCTCGATCTTGGAGGTAATGGCATGGAGAGCATGCTCAGTCGTCTTTCCAGGCTGGAAGGCGTACTGGTACTTACTGACGGGGTCGGAGCGCAGGTCGCACTCTCGAAGCCTCCACAGGATGAGCCTCTCCATCAGCTTAACACAAAAGGAAGTGAGGCTGATGGGCCCGAAGGATTTCACATTGGTGTAGTCACCCTTGGCGGGTTTCGGGATGAACACGACTCTGGACATTCTCCAGATTGTGGGAATGTAACCTGTAGTAAAACAGTCAACAAGCAATTTAGAGAGAGAATCAGCAAAGTTTTGCAGCTTAAGCGCCTCCTGAAGGATACAGGGGGCGATATTGTCAGGGCCAGGCGATTTATACGGTTTAAAAGAATTTGCCGCCAGCTGGAGCAGCCGCGGGGACTGGCGCACTGCTGGAAAAGCGGACGGTCACAAGGCCTGTGGTCTTCGACCACGTACTCCGGTTCGTCAACCTGCGGAAAGCAGGTGGAGAAAAGAAGATTTAGCGAACCTTCGGCACTGGTAGTGTAGTTACCATCTAGGTGCAGAAGGGAGTTACACTGAGCTAGCGTGTCGTGCCTGAGAGTCCTGACCAGCCGGGCTGTGGGGTGTTGCCCTTCCAGGCTGGCGCAGTAGGCTTTCCAGGTGGTCTTCTTAGCCCTTCGGATAGCACTTTTGTACATCCTCAGAGCAGAGTGGTAGTTCTCCCAATCCTCTGGGGTATTCGAGCCGTTTGCGAGGCGTTGCAGTCGGCGGGTGTTTTTCTTCATGCGAGTGAGCTCTTGACTCCACCAAGGAGAGTATTTCTTCCTGCAAAACAGCTTAGGGGCGTTAGCGCGTATGGCGGTGTTTAGGATCTCAACGAGGGAGTTGCACCGATGCTCAATGCCAGGGAGATCCTCGCTGGAGTCCGGTAAATTGGCTTCGGTTAGGAGTTTTAGCAGGTCTAAAATTAGCAGGTTTAAAATTATTGCCAAAAAAAATAAAAAGCATTTACCGCAGAAAAGCTTCTGAACTTCTAAATTCTGACTTCTGAAAACAGTTCAAACGCAGAGAGCCAAACGGAAATTTACTGGGTGCCTTACCTGAGACAAACACGTAGCTAGTTGTGTATGCAATCAGAAACCCTTACATGTACGTACATGTACAAAGATGCAAAAATATTTATATACACGGGGGATAAAAACGGGTATATATTTTCAGTTGTCAGTTTTTTAATCAGTTTGCACTTGCACTATGTACGAGCGTATACTCGCAACACGGATGTGTAATCCCTTCAATCTTTACAAATAAGAGGTGCCCATCACAAAAGTAAAAAATTCGTAGTTAATGGTCAAAACTTTGATTTAGAGACATGAATCTTTCGACAATCTGAGCATATAAAATGATAACAGTCGGTGGTTTAAGAAGTCCCTTGCATCAAACTCAACAGTTAAAAAGTTCGAGTGCCAAGTCAATGAGTAGTATGAACCTTGCATTGCACTTAATTCGATCGTAATAATGCAGGAACATCCTATTGAAACCGATCTGAACCAGTGAAACACATAAAATAATAATAAGCTATACTATAGGCTAAGTTATCTATTGTTATTTCTATAGTTTTATTTAGCGCTAAAGTTGTTTTTTGATCAATATTTTTTTCGTTTAAAGTTGTACAATGTTAACTCAATTTGTTATATACATTTTGTCATAAACAAAAATTTTAAACTTGGTTTCAACGAAATCGGCCTTGACAAAATAGAATTTAACCGTATTAAAATTACTCACAAATGAGTCATTATTTTTTTCGATCTTTTGTTTCACATTAACATTCTGTTTACTAATGCCATAAGCTTATTTGTAATATCACTTATACTCGTAGAAACAAAATCAAAACCTAATCAGGCTACAAAAATTACAAACCGAATTAGGGACGTTGTGCAGTGCAGTGCAATTCATTCTATGCACACTAAAAAAACTTGTGCACTTGCGCGCATATTGTTGACAAATTTGCTCAGTTGCATGGATTCTTTGTGAAAATCTTATGTAACGAAAAAATAGGAAGATATCATGAATAATTTGGAAAAAATGTTTTTAACTTGTATTGTTTATTGCTTCATTATTGCTATGCTAAGTCAAATATTCTATCCCACTTAACAAATTACATATCTAATAGAAAGTGGGAAGTCTCCAATATGTAACTTTCTTGGTTGCAGGAATGTCCTCTGATATTTCTAAAAAAGGTAAACAGATAATGCTTGTAATTTTATTGGGGTTTTTTCCATCATTTTTGTACAAACAAGCTTCTTTAGAAGATCATAAAAATTGGATATGTATCAAGGATATTCCTACAATCGAAAAAGTTGCATATCAAAGACATCCCACTTTCTATTGAATATATAATTTCGCTATAACAAATGTGTTTTCCTAGATTTGGCATGCATTCAAAATGAGTTATATGGTTATTAATTTTACATTAGAATTGGGAGGGGCCCTGCACAGATGCATTTATTATAATATATAGGCATGTGTTTTAATTAATATTAATAGTCCAGTAATATTATTACTACAATATTTGCCTAACTTGTAGTTTAGTATAAGTACTATTAGAGTGTAAAGCCCAGACAAACTCAGGTTTTGGTCAAGTCAAGTAGGCCCCTACTTGACCAAGCTTTAAGGTTTGAGCTAAGTATTCAAGTTGAGTTTTTTTGAGTAGTCAAATAGAATGAAAATTTAGTAGTTAATGAATTTCAAACCTCAACCTTGCTCTATTTGACTCTTGTCATATTTTTGCACTAAACTTTAGGCCTAATATTTTTCATTTCATTAGTATTTCCAATAATAATAGATTCTCAACAGACACTTTTAGTTTTAGCACAAAATCTTGCTTTTCAATTAGGGCCTACTTTTTGTTTGATTAAATTAATTTATTCATTTAAGTGAACATATTTTAATGGAATAGGCATTCCTCGCAGTTTAGGCTACTGGTTCTCTATTGCTAAGGATTTTTACTAGTGGATTTTACTAGTTTTAGATTTTGGTAGGCCTAGTTCAATGCCACCAGGTTCCTGCTTACCCTAATTCTGTTATTTAGATTTAAAGAATTGAGTCAGGATACCAAGTAAATTATACTTAAAGGTTGATGAATTTGATATTAAAAGAAATGCTCAATTGTGCAAAAGGTTGATTTATAGTAATTCCCCTTAATTCCTATTTCCCTTAATTGTGCTTGGGCAAGACTCCCATTAATTAGGTTAGAGGCGAGACTCCTCTTGTGCAATCCTAATTTATAATTTCCTTTTATTTCCTTCTTCTTACCGAATTCCTTGTTAATTGGATTGTTGTAATGCAAGATGTGCAAGCCACAAGGAAACTTTTTATTAGTCCCACCCACCCAACTTTTCCCAACTCATAATACTTACTCCCGACATGGCTGGGAATCATAAAAAACACCCAAGTCCCAACCAAGTTGGGATCAGGATTGGGATCTCAGTTGGGCTCTACTTGCCACATGTAATACATACTAAGGTCTAAAGCCCATATATGACCAAGTAGATATAAAAAATATATTCAATTGAAGTAAATTATGAGCTACATATCTTGCATCTTCAAGAATGAATAAACATTTCTTGGAAAGCACATTCGAAAAACACAGGATAATGGCTAAAACAAACATAGTTAAAATGTAATGCTAATATGTATTGATTAGTATAATTTTACTAAAAGAATTGATAAGATTATATATATTTGTTCTTCTTCATTGTTACCTATTTTGATTAGATTGTTGCCAACTTTGCTTTTGCCAAATTTGTGTATGGTGAATCTTTTTCATTGAATTTTTATTGCCAAATTGCTTAGCATCTTTATTGCTTATGTACTAGGCAAAATGCAATAGATGTGTATATGACTGCATGTATATCAATGTACTATTTTGCCTGCTCATGAGAATTGGAGGAATGGGCAGTAATGCCTCTCACTGGTTGTGTAACAACTAACAATGCCGCTTAAAGTTTGCTGGAGTGCACACAGCCCCTTGCTTACAGTCTAAGCTATTTAACCAGCCATTCACAAAACAGATCTGAATTCTATGAATTGCAGTAAAGTCAGCATGGGAGACCCAGTTGAACTGTACATGAGCAAGTCCATGCAAGAGCTTAACGCCCGCGCTGAAGAGAATGTCAAGAATATCAACAGCGCCCGGGCTGGCCTCAATTCTATGAGCAAAACCTATCAGGCGGCGGAGAAGGCTGCCATCGATCGAGACGAGGAGCGCGCCTACGTGCTGTTCATGCGCACCCTGTTTGTGTACGATCGGGTTAGAAAGATGCCCGATTTTAAAAAGAGCGACTTTCGCATGATTAAAGAGATGCAGAAGGCCACTGATCAGGCGGAGAGGCTGTCGAGTTCTCTTAAAGAGCGGTGAGTTTTTAGCTTTTATTTTCCGTGTTGCATACAGGTTTATGTCTGTCTGCTGCTGCCGCCGCTGCAGCTGCTTGGGGTTCTTTCCCAGTTCTGCGTTTGCTCCTCGGTGTGTCTCAACTCATTACTCTCGCTTCTGACTTTCTGTCTGTCTGTCTGTCTGTCTGTCTGTTCGTCTGTCTCTGTCTGTCTGTCTGTCTCTGTCTGTCTGTTTGTCTGTCTCTGTCTGTCTGTCTGTCTGTCTCTGTCTGTGTGTCTGTCTGTTTGTCTGTCTCTGTCTGTCTGTCTGTCTGTCTGTCTGTCTGTCTGTCTGTCTGTCTGTCTGTCTCTGTCTGTCTGTCTGTCTTTATCTATATTTCTGTCTGTCTGTCTCTGTCTGTCTGTCTGTCTGTCTGTCTTAGTGTGTCTGTCTGTCTGTCTGTCACTGATACTCTCCGCCCTCCCCCATCCTGCAGCTACCAGCGCATCGAAGCCGAGCAGCTGGCCAAGCAGTTGGACGCTGCAGCAGTCGACACAACGTCGAAGTCTAGCGGCAGCAGCGACGGTGGCAAGCAGTCAACCAGTTCAGCCGCCGACAAGAAGTTGGCCACGGCTACCTCGGCCGCAGGAGAGCTGGACTCGGCCGCGCTCTACAAATTGTTGAAATCGCCTGACGCGTCGCCGAACGTGCTGGTGTTCGACCTTCGTCCTCCCGGCGAGTTCAGCGCCTGCCGTCTACGCCACGACTGTCTGATTAATATTGACGGCTCACTGATCAAGCCGGGGTTAGAGCGGGCTTCTTACTATTCCCTATTGACGATTAAAGTTGATTTTTTGATCCTCCCTTTATTCCCCACTTCCACCTCCCCATCCTCCCTTTATTCCCCGCTTCCACCCTCATCATCCTCCCTTCATTTCCCCGCTTCCACCCTCTCCATCCTCTCTTCATTTCTCCGCTCCCACCCTCCCCAGCTTCCCTTCACTCCCGGCTTCCACCCTCCCCATCCTCCTTTCACTCCCAGCTTCCCTATATTCCCCATATTCTTTGATCCAGCCGCTCCACTCTGCGCCAATATCCTTCCAGCTGCAGTGTCAGCGGAGTTGAAGCTCTCGTACCGCCCGAAGGCCAGACACTGTGGAAAGCGCGTCGAGCAATGACCCACGTGATCATCATGGACTGGCGCTCCAATGACAGATCGTTGAATCCGCAGCACCCAGTCCAGGTGTTCAAAGATGCCATCTTCAAGTGGGACTCGGCTGGAACATTAAAGAGCGAGCCGCTACTGCTGCAGCGAGGATTGCAGGTGTGCTGAGGGCAGTGGGTGCTTATACTCTTTTCAGTGCGAAGTTGGCAAATTGGGATTGGAATCTTTTATCCTGGGATCCTGATCCCTGCTTATTTGTGATTGGGGAATCTTTTATCCTGGGATCCTGATCCCTGCTTATTTGTGATTGGGGAATCTTTTATCCCGGGATCCTGATCCCTACTTATTTGGGATTGGGGAATCTTTTATCCAGGGATCCTGATCCCTGCTTATTTGGGATTGGGGAATGTTTTATCCCGGGATCCTGATCCCTCCCTACTTATTTGGGATTGGGGAACCTTTCATCCAGGGATCCTGATCCCTGCTTATTTGGGATTGGGGAACCTTTTATCCCGGGATCCTGATCCCTGCTTATTTGGGATTGGGGAACCTTTTATCCCGGGATCCTGATCCCTGCTTATTTGGGATTTAGGGACTGTTTCATCTAGGGATCCTGATCCCTACTTATTTGGGATTGGGGAACCTTTTATCCAGGGATCCTGATCCCTGCTTATTTGGGATTGGGGAATGCTTTATCCCGGGATCCTGATCCCTCCCTACTTATTTGGGATTGGGGAACCTTTCATCCAGGGATCCTGATCCCTACTTATTTGGGATTGGGGAATGTTTTATCCCGGGATCCTGATCCCTGCTTATTTGGGATTTAGGGACTGTTTCATCCAGGGATCCTGATCCCTGCTTATTTGGGATTTAGGGACTGTTTCATCCAGGGATCCTGATCCCTGCTTATTTGGGATTGGGGAACCTTTTATCCCGGGATCCTGATCCCTGCTTATTTGGGATTGGGGAATGTTTTATCCTGGGATCCTGATCCCTGCTTATTTGGGATTGGGGAATGTTTTATCCTGGGATCCTGATCCCTGCTTATTTGGGATTGGGGAATGTTTTATCCTGGGATCCTGATCCCTGCTTATTTGGGATTGGGGAATGTTTTATCCTGGGATCCTGATCCCTGCTTATTTGGGATTGGGGAATCCTTTATTCTGGAATCCTGATTCCTGCTTATTTGGGATTGGGGAATCTTTTATCCTGGGATCCTGATCCCTGTTTATTTGGGATTGGGGAATCTTTTATCCTGGGATCCTGATCCCTGCTTATTTGGTATTGGGGAATCTTTTATCCTTGGGATCCTGATCCCTGCTTATTTGGGATTGGGGAATCTTTTATCCAGGGATCCTGATCCCTGTTTATTTGGGATTGGATATTTATCCCTTCCTTATTTAGATTTGAATGTTGTTCATTCAGGAATTACAATCCCAGCTGCTAAATGCATCTACATTAACATTGCTATCTACAGTATATATTTATATGCATGACACATCAAACACCCATCAGGGCGTCCTTCTGGCCTACCCGACCTTGACAACGGACCCGGCTTATCAAGGTCCCGATAGCAGCAAGGGAGGCGGCAGCGGCGGTGGCCTGGCAAGCATTGTAGCCTATCCTTCCCTAGAAGACGAGTCTCGTCGTAAACTCGAAGAGCAACGGAAAGCTCGAATTGCTGCCGCCGCCGCTGCCGAGGCGGAGGCAAAGGCGGCCGAGCAGAAGAAGAAACTTGAAGAAGAGCAGCGGGCGCAGAAAGCGGCGGCTGCGGCGGCGGCGGCGGCTAAAGAGGCGGCTGAACGAGCGGAGCGCGACAAAGCGCCGGCTCCGAGTTCTTCTACTGTGCCGGCTGTGAATCGGTGAGTATGAGATCATCTTTTTAATTCATTGAGTTTTTAGTTTGGGCTTGTAGTGAGATTCACTCTAATGGGGGCACATTTTCCCTGTCTGCAACTTCCCTACCTGCATCTTTCCTCCCTGCATCTTCCCTACCTGCATCTTCCCTCCCTGCATCTTCCCTACCTACATCTTCCCTCCCTGCATCTTCCCTACCTACATCTTCCCTCCCTGCATCTTCCCTACCTACATCTTCCCTCCCTGCATCTTCCCTACCTACATCTTCCCTCCCTGCATCTTCCCTCCCTACATCTTCCCTCCCTGCATCTTCCCTCCCTGCATCTTCCCTACCTGCAAATCTTTCCTTGCTCCTCCCTCCCCGCATCTTCCCTACCTGCATCTTTCCTCCCTGCATCTGCCTGCCTCCTTCACTTCATCTTCCTCCCCGCATCTTCTTTCCCTGCAAATCTTTCCTTGCTCCTCCCTCCCCGCATCTTCCCTACCTACATATTTCCTCCCTGCATTTTCCATACCTGCATCTTTCCTCCCTGCATCTTCCCTACCTGCATCTTTCCTCCCTGCATCTTCCCTACCTGCATCTTTCCTCCCTGCATCTTCCCTACCTACATATTTCCTCCCTGCATCTTCCCTACCTGCATCTTTCCTCCCTGCATCTTCCCTACCTACATCTTCCCTCCCTGCATCTTCCCTACCTACATCTTCCCTCCCTGCATCTTCCCTACCTACATCTTCCCTCCCTGCATCTTCCCTACCTGCAAATCTTTCCTTGCTCCTCCCTCCCCGCATCTTCCCTCCCTGCATCTTCCCTACCTGCATCTTCCCTACCTGCAAATCTTTCCTTGCTCCTCCCTCCCCGCATCTTCCCTACCTACATCTTCCCTCCCTGCATCTTCCCTACCTGCATCTTCCCTCCCTGCATCTTCCCTCCCTGCATCTTCCCTACCTGCATCTTCCCTACCTGCAAATCTTTCCTTGCTCCTCCCTCCCCGCATCTTCCCTACCTACATATTTCCTCCCTGCATTTTCCATACCTGCATCTTTCCTCCCTGCATCTTCCCTACCTACATATTTCCTCCCTGCATCTTCCCTACCTGCATCTTTCCTCCCTGCATCTTCCCTACCTACATATTTCCTCCCTGCATCTTTCCTCCCTGCATCTTCCCTACCTACATATTTCCTCCCTGCATATTGCCTACCTGCATCTTTCCTCCCTGCATCTGCCTGCCTCCTTCACTTCATCTTCCTCCCCGCATCTTCCCTTCCTGCAAATCTTTCCCTGCACCTCCCTGCATCTCCATGAAGCTACATAAGTTAAATAGATGCATTTATTGGGTCTCTTTTAGTCTCTTAGTCTCTTAGTCTCTCCACCCAGCTGAAAGCATGTACACCACAGTGTATAGCTGAAGCCCTTCCTAAACTTCAGTTCGTTGAAGCCCCAGCCTGCTCCAGCTGCTGCTGCTGCATCGGCAACTGCCGCGGTCACCTCCGGGGAAGTCGCCAGCGGAGGCAGCGGCGGCAGTGGTGGCAGCGCCGCCAGCGGGGGAAGCGTCGGCAGCGACAGCCGTCCTCGAGTTGATCGGAGCAACAAGCCGACGAAGGCGCCGAAATCGTCGGAGGCTCCGGCCTCGTTGACTGCGGGCAGCTCTATGGCCGGCGCCGCGGCTGCTGGATCGCAGGCGATGGTGAAGCCCGGCCTGCGACTGCCTCCCGGCTGGCACGTTGGCAACGAGAACGGCCGCTATTTCTATGTTGACACGCAGACCTGCAAGATGTACTGGGATCTGCCCGACGATGTGCTGGATTCGCTGGAGAGACCGCCGCCCAAGCCTGCGACTCCTGCGCCGCCTGCCGACCCGCCTGCCGCAGCTCCGGCACCGACACCGCGACCGGAGAAACCGTGAGTGTCTGTCTGTCTGTCTGTCTGTCTGTCTCTGTGTCTGTCTGTCTGTCTGTCTGTCTGTCTGTCTGTCTGTCTGTCTGTCTGTCTGTCTCTCTGTCTCTCTGTCTGTCTGTCTGTCTGTCTGTCTGTCTGTCTGTCTGTCTGTCTGTCTGTCTGTCTGTCTGTCTGTCTCTGTGTCTGTCTGTCTGTCTGTCTGTCTGTCTCTGTGTCTGTCTGTCTGTCTGTCTGTCTGTCTGTCTGTCTGTCTGTCTGTCTGTCTGTCTGTCTCTGTGTCTGTCTGTCTGTCTGTCTGTCTGTCTCTCTGTCTCTCTGTCTGTCTCTCTGTCTCTCTGTCTGTCTGTCTGTCTGTCTGTCTGTCTGTCTGTCTGTCTGTCTGTCTGTCTGTCTCTGTGTCTGTCTGTCTGTCTGTCTGTCTGTCTGTCTGTCTGTCTCTGTGTCTGTCTGTCTGTCTCTGTGTCTGTCTGTCTGTCTGTCTGTCTGTCTCTGTGTCTGTCTCTGTGTCTGTCTGTCTGTCTGTCTGTCTATCAGTCTATCAGTCTGTCTGTCTGTCTGTCTGTCTGTCTGTCTGTCTGTCTGTCTGTCTGTCTGTCTGTCTGTCTGTCTGTCTGTCTGTCTGTCTGCTTGTCTGCTTGTCTATGTGTCTGTCTGTCTGTCTGTCTGTGTGTCTGTCTGTCTGTCTGTCTGTCTGTCTGTCTGTCTGTCTGTCTGTCTGCTTGTCTGCTTGTCTATGTGTCTGTCTGTCTTTCTTAATCTTCATCAAATGTTTGTGTCCACCGACTTCAGAGCGATAGCTCCACCATCCGGACCGCCAGCCAACACCGCTCCTGCGGCTTCCGAAGTTGCCCCCGCCGCCGCCCTCGCTGCTGGTCCCTCCTCGTCTGCCAGCCCCGCCTCCACCAGCGGCCTGAAGCGGGTGGCCTCGCAGCCAAACCTGGCCAAGCAGCGCTCCAAGCCGGACAGCGATAAAGCCTCCGCCACCTCTGCCGCCTCTGCCGCCTCCGCCACCCCGGCACCACCGGCACCAACACCGGGCCCCAGTTCCGGTGTTTCTTCGGAATCCTCCTCTGTTAAACAGGCGCAGGCGCAGGTTCCGCCTCGCGTAGCCAATGGCGGCGGCAGCTCCGTCGCCGCCGTAGTCCGCCCGTTCAGCTCGTTCGACGCGCACACGCTCAACCGAATGGCGCCGGAATACGGCAGCGTGCCGCACGGCCTTACCGGTCTGCGGAATCTTGGCAATACCTGCTATTTGAATAGCACTGTGCAATGTCTCAGCAATACGCCTGTGCTGGCTTCTTATTTCTTGCAAGGGTGAGATCGATTTATTTTGCATTTCGTGTTTATTTCGCTCCATATGGGCTGCGATTGTCTATGACCAACTAGACTTGTGTGAGCGATAGTGCATGAGCGATAGCGTATGAGCAGTAGTGTATGAGCAGTAGTGTATGAGTAGTAGTGTATGAGCGATAGTGTATGAGTAGTAGTGTATGAGCGATAGTGTATGAGTAGTAGTGTATGAGCGATAGTGTATGAGTAGTAGTGTATGAGCGATAGTGTATGAGCAGTAGTGTATGAGCAGTAGTGTATGAGTAGTAGTTTATGAGCGATAGTGTATGAGTAGTAGTGTATGAGCGATAGTGTATGAGCAGTAGTGTATGAGCGATAGTGTATGAGCAGTAGTGTATGAGTAGTAGTGTATGAGCAGTAGTGTATGAGCAGTAGTGTATGAGCGATAGTGTATGAGCAGTAGTGTATGAGTAGTAGTGTATGAGCGATAGTGTATGAGCAGGAGTGTATGATCTGTAGTGTATGAGCGATAGATGTATGAGCAGGAATGTATGAGCGATAGGTGTATGAGCAGGAGTGTATGAGCGATAGGCGTATGAGCAGGATGTGTATACGCAGTAATTTTTAGCGATCGATGAATGAGCAGGAGATTGTAAGCAAAATTTAAATAGTATCCCAGCAATGCATTCGCCTAATTCCCTTCCGCAGAACATTCCGCGAACACGTGAACAAATCCAATCCTCTGGGTCACCAAGGCGACGTGGCAGAACAGTTCTCTGTTGTGGTCCAAGCTCTGTGGGCCGGGCGCTACGCCTGCGTCAGCCCGTACGACTTCAAGCACACCATCGGCCGGCACGCCGAGGCCTTCGCCGGCAACGAGCAGCAGGACTCCCAGGAGTTTCTACTGTTCCTCCTTGACGGCCTGCACGAGGATTTGAATCGGGCGCGTAGGCGGCGGCCTCCGCCGGAGCTGGAAGACAAGGAGAGCCTGCCAGATGTTGAGCGAGCGAAGCGGGCCTGGGCCAGGCACTGCCTTATCAACGAGAGCATTATGGTGGAGCTGTTTCAGGTTAGTGCGGGAGTATGCTCATCTGCGAGGGTAAATTTGGCAAGGGTTGGGTTAGGCTTTTATCAGTGATTTGGGTCAGTGCATTGGGGATTGGGACAGTGTATTGGGGATTGGGTCAGTGCATTGGGGATTGGGTCAGTGCATTGGGGATTGGGACAGTGTATTGGGGATTGGGTCAGTGCATTGGGGATTGGTTCAGTGCATTGGGGATTGGGTCAGTGTATTTGAGATTGGTTCAGTGCATTGGGGATTGGGTCAGTGTATTTGATATTGGGTCAGTGCATTGGGGATTGGGTCAGTGTATTTGAGATTGGGTCAGTGCATTGGGGATTGGGTCAGTGTATTGGAGATTGGGTCAGTGCATTGAGGATTGGGTCAGTGTATTGGGGATTGGGTCAGTGCATTGGGAATTGGGTCAGTGCATTGGGGATTCGTTCAGTGCATTGGGGATTGGGTCAGTGTGCATTGGAGATTGGGTCAGTGCATTGGGAATTGGGTCAGTGCATTGGGGATTCGTTCAGTGCATTGGGGATTGGGTCAGTGTGCATTGGGGATTGGGTCATTGCATTGGGGATTGGGTCAGTGTATTGGGTATTGGGTCATTGCATTGGAGATTGGATCAGTGTATTGAGGATTGAGTCATTGCATGGGGATTGGGTCATTGCATTTGGGATTGAGTCAGTGTTTTGGAGATTGGGTCATTGCATTGCACAGTGTATTAAGAATTGGGTCAGTGCACTTCACTAACATGTTCAGCATTATTCAACATTGACAGGGCCAGTTCAAGTCAACTCTGGTATGCGAGCAGTGCCATTACAAGTCAATCACATTTGACGCGTTTATGTACCTCAGCCTGCCTGTGGTCAGCGATACTTCTTGCCGACTATCCGTAAGACCTGCTGCTGGGCCGCGTTGATTCAGGCCTCTAATTATAAAAGATAGGGGCTCATGTTGAGTAAAAGTAAATTGCAAGCCTGCAAATCAAATAGTTAAAGGGTAGGGGAAGGCACAGTAGCCCCGGGTTCGATTCCCAGCGCGGCTACATTAAAATCGCAACCATTCAGTTATTGCTCCCCCGTCTGCCAGCTAACTAAACAATTTAAATAATCCTATTCTACTTATAGTAGAGATGCCCGCCCTTCATACACAAAATCCGCAGGACTGTCTCCAGGCCTTCCTAAAGCCGGAGCGTCTGTCAGGCAGCAGCCGCTGGTTCTGCCCCCGCTGCCGTCGCGATCAGAGCGCCGTGAAGAAGATCGACATCTGGCGCCTGCCGCCCTATCTGCTAATCCATTTCAAGCGGTTCAGCTGCGATCGGTTGAGCAGTCGCGGCAGAAAGCTCAACACCTTGGTTGACTATCCCATCAGCAACTTGGACATGTCAGCCTATCACAGCTCCGAGGCCAGGCCAAAGCACTCTCTGGTTTACAATCTGTACGGAGTGTCCAACCACTTCGGCAGCATGGAGTGCGGCCACTACACTGCGTTCTGTCGCAACTCGAATTTGAATCGCTGGTTTAAATTCGACGACGAAACGGTTACGGAGATGCGCAGCGGCGAGATTCGTTCGGTGTCTAATTATATTCTGTTCTACAGCAGGCTGGCAAATACTTTTCAAGTGTCTTCATCGCTGTGAGAGCAGTCTGACTGCTCAGGAATAGTGACAGGTGTGACTGAATGCCGTAGGATAGTGACAGGTGTGACTGAATGCCGTAGGATAGTGACAGGTGTGACTGAATGCCGTAGGATAGTGACAGGTGTGACTGAATGCCGTAGGATAGTGACAGGTGTGACTGAATTTCGTAGGATAGTGACAGGTGTGACTGAATGCCGTAGGATAGTGACAGGTGTGACTGAATGCCGTAGGATAGTGACAGGTGTGACTGAATGCCGTAGGATAGTGACAGGTGTGACTGAATGCCGTAGGATAGTGACAGGTGTGACTGAATGCCGTAGGATAGTGACAGGTGTGACTGAATGCCGTAGGATAGTGACAGGTGTGACTGAATGCCGTAGGATAGTGACAGGTGTGACTGAATGCCGTAGGATAGTGACAGGTGTGACTGAATGCCGTAGGATAGTGACAGGTGTGACTGAATTTCGTAGGATAGTGACAGGTGTGACTGAATGTCCTAGGATAGTGACAATTGTGACTGACTGCCTTGGGATAGTGACAAGTGTGACTGAATGTCCTAGGATAGTGAAAGGTGTGACTGACTGCCTTGGGATAGTGACAGATGTGACTGAATGCCGTAGGATAGTGACAGGTGTGACTGAATGCCGTAGGATAGTGACAGGTGTGACTGAATGCCGTAGGATAGTGACAGGTGTGACTGAATGCCGTAGGATAGTGACAGGTGTGACTGAATGCTGTAGTATAGTGACAGGTGTGACTGAATGTCTAAGAATGGTAGCAGGTGTAACTGAATGTCTAAGAATGGTGGCAGGTGTGATCAACTGTCTAAGAATGGTGACAGGTGTGACCAAATGTCTAAGAATGGTGACAGGTGTGACTCAGTCGTCTCCTGGCTAATACTCGTATCCTCGGTAGTTCATTGGAAAAAGCTAAAAGGCTAAAAGAGCTGTACTATACAACATTGTCATTCTCGCAGAGAAATATTCTTGAATTATTATCTGTTTAACGCAAATAAGTTGAGTTGATTCTGACACTTTCGATTTCATAATTGATTTGCCACCCATTTGATGCTTTCTTTGTAGATTTCGATTTTTATTTGAAAACATTAAATATATATATATTCCGGTTTCAAAGTTGAAATACTAAGTTTGTGTATTCAAACAATTCTATGTGTTCTATGCCATCTCGTACAACAGGTAATCTTTCTATATTAGTTAATCAGTATGCTAGTTTTGCATCTCTGCGTACTATCAAAATACATGCGGCAATTTTTATTTTCATTCAATATTTACTACTCACTACAGTAAGTAGATCAGCAATTAACGTGTCCTGAATCAATGAAAATTTCTGAATTACCAATTCTCGCGCTGTCCCAGTTTCACCTCAAGATTCATTTTTAATAAGAATAGTGACAGATGTTATTCATTTGCTTCATTTCATCAATCCCACCCGTCACTCCATCAATCCTACCCGTCACTCCATCAATCCCACCCGGCACTCCATCAATCCCACCCGGCACTCCATCAATCCCACCCGTCACTCCATCAATCCCACCCGTCACTCCATCAATCCCACCCGGCACTCCATCAATCCCACCCGTCACTCCATCAATCCCACCCGTCACTCCATCAATCCCACCCGGCACTCCATCAATCCCACCCGTCACTCCATCAATCCCACCCGTCACTCCATCAATCCCACCCGGCACTCCATCAATCCCACCCGGCACTCCATCAATCCCACCCGGCACTCCATCAATCCCACCCGGCACTCCATCAATCCCACCCGTCACTCCATCAATCCCACCCGGCACTCCATAAAACCCACCCGGCACTCCATCAATCCCACCCGGCACTCTGTCAATACCGAGCGTCACTCGAATCCCAATCGTCACTTAAATCCAACCCGACACTGAAATCCCACCCTTCACTCTAATCCCACTCGTCACTCAAATCCAACCCGACACTGAAATCCCACCCTTCACTCAAATCCCACCCTTCACTCAAATCCCATCCGTCACTCAAATCCCACCCGTCACTCAAATCCCACCCGTCACTCAAATCCCACCCGTCACTCAAATCCCACCCCTCACTCAAATCCCACCCTTCACTCAAATCCCATCCGTCACTCAAATCCCACCCCTCACTCAAATCCCACCCTTCACTCAAATCCCACCCTTCACTCAAATCCCACCCGTCACTCAAATCCCACCCTTCACTCAAATCCCACTCTCGGGATCTCGCTCGGGACTCTCGAGGTATCTCGCTAGTTGACTCGACAATCATAATTCATTCGGCATTGCATGCGCAGCCACCGAAGCCGCCGCCGCTGCCCCCAGCCGCCAGGTCAGGCGCCGCCGTGATCCCGGCGCGCTCCTCCTCGTGTCACCCTTGACAACCGCGACCCAGCCGTTCCCCATTTCACAATGGGCAACAGCCTGTCCTGCTGTCAGCTGCGGTCGGACGGCGCCATTCCCCGGAATCCGCGGCTCCGTGCGATCGCTATCTTCATCCCCAGATTCCGCTGCATCAGCAGCAGTTGCAGCACCATCAGCAGCTGCATTACCTGCGCCAGCATCAGCAGCAGCATCAGCTTCATCAGCAGCATTATCACCAGCAGCAGCAGCAAGTTTTATTTGGCAACGGTAAATGGCCGCCTACTGGCGGACCCTACGACTCAAGCAACAGCCTGATGATGACAATGCAGCCTCCCAATCTGATGCCGCCTCCCGGCCAGCAGTCCTCGGCAGCCCCGGGCGTCGCCATTGAGCACATCAACGATCGCGAGCCGGCCGAGGACAACTGCGATCCCAGCACCAACGCCGCGGTCAGGCCGCTGTTTCTGCGCGGCCTTCGCCAGTTGTGCGCCGCCCGACGTTCGGGAACTTCAGCAGACGCCCCCGCGTCTTCTCGGGCGTCCAGTTCAACCTCGCATCTGGTGACAGACGATTCAACTCTGTGGCAGCCGGCTCTGAAGCCCGCAGTGCGCGGCCTCGCTCTGGCCGTGTTCTTCCACGTCAGGCACAGACGGACCGCCAGGCCGCAGCGAGGGCGCTATTTGGAGATCTTCGACGAGGTCTTGCACCCGCTGCAGGCTGGCCCGGAAGCTGCTGAGGCGGCTGCCAGAGAGCCGGACCATCGGGCTGTGTACAGGTGGGTGTTCCAGAGTGACTAGTTGTGTTTCAGAGTGACTAGTTGTGTTCCAGAGTGACTAGTTGTGTTCCAGAGTGACTAGTTGTGTTCCAGAGTGACTAGTTGTGTTCCAGAGTGACTAGTTGTGTTCCAGAGTGACTAGTTGTGCTCCAGAGTGACTAGTTGTGCTCCAGAGTGACTAGTTGTGCTCCAGAGTGACTAGTTGTGCTCCAGAGTGACTAGTTGTGTTCCAGAGTGACTAGTTGTGTTCCAGAGTGACTACTTGTGCTCCACAATGACTAGTTGTAATCAATGAGTTTTAATTGTTTCAACCGCCCCCTTCATCCCTCGCGGATGCAGATTCGTGCGCACTCTGTTCTGCGCCGCCCAGCTCACTGCCGAATGCGCGGTGGTCTCCCTGGTGTACCTGGAGCGCCTGTTGGCTGCAGCGGAGATCGACCTGTACCCCGGCAACTGGCGCCGCTGTCTGCTGGGCTCCGTGTTGCTGGCAAGCAAAGTGTGGGACGATCAGGCAGTGTGGAACGTTGATTACTGCCAGATACTCAAGGACGCCAAAGTGGAGGATATGAACGAACTGGAACGGAAATACCTGGAGCTGATACAGTTCAATATCAATGTGCCCGCGCCTGTCTATGCAAGGTTGGGTCATTGTTTTGCGTTTGTGATTTTCCTGCCTAAGAATGAGCCTCTAGAAATCTGACCCTATGAGTCTACCCTACCGAGGAATCTGTCCTACCAAAGAATCTGTCCTACCAAAGAATCTGTCCTACCGAGGAATCTGTCCTACCGAGGAATCTACCCTACCGAGGAATCTACCCTACCGAAGAATCAACCCTACCAAAGAATCTACCCTACCAAAGAATCTACCCTACCGAAGAATCTACCCTATCAAAGAATCTACCCTACCAAAGAATCTACCCTATCAAAGAATCTACCCTACCGAAGAATCTACCCTACCGAAGAATCTACCCTAACTAATCTATCTACCCTAAAGAGGATATACCCTACCCTAGGAAATTACCCTACCCTAGGAATCTACCCTACCCTAGGAATCTACCCCACCCTAGGAATCTACCCTACCCTAGGAATCTACCCTACTAAGAAGTCTACCTATACAATTCTAACCTGTCTACCCCAGAAATCTGTGTAGGAATCTGCCTATCATCTCACTACTCCCCAACAGATACTACTTTGAACTGCGCAGTCTTGTAACTGCGCACGGCATGGGGCAGCCGGCCGGCCGCCTGACGCGCGATCGAGCCGCCTGCCTCGGCCTCGGCCGGGAATTCTCCGGCAGCTCGGCCGCCAGGCCGCAACAGGCTTCGGTCCAGCAGCAGCAGCAGCAGCAGCAGGTATCGGCTGTTGCTGTACCCGCGGCTGCTTCTAGTAGCAGCGGTGGAACAGCAAAGCCGGCTGCTTCAGTGATTCAGGCTGCTAGAGTAAGGCGGGCCGCGTCGTGTCAGCAGCTGCAGCAAGCGCCGGCGCCTTTCGTGCTGTCCTGAATGTTTTAAAAAATCTTTTAATAGCGTTTAAATTCGGATTTTCATGTCGATGCTGTTTTATTTTGGACTGTACATATTGCACTACTATTAGTAGCTGGAACTATGGATATCTGCTGCTGCAGATTCTACTATGGAGCTTGTCGCGTACAGTAAGTATACTGGCTGAATCTAAAAAGAGTCAGGGCCGCTATATAGACTCTGGACCAGCGCGAGTGCCTGTCTGCGTTATTAACTGCCCACTCTAACCCTAATCTAAACCCTTAACCTAACCCTAAATCTAATCTAAACCCTAAACCTAACCTAAACCTAACCTAAATCCTAAACCTAACCTAAACCCTTAACCCAAATTTAATCCTATACCTAACCTAAACCCTAACCTAAGCCTCAAACCTAACATAAACTATGAACTTAACCTAAAACCTTACCCTAACAACCTAAAGCCTAGCTCTAGCAACCTAAACCCTAAACTAAATCATCGGGAGTGAATTGTACTCCCCCTGCGTACACACCTGTGTCCGTTGTCCGGGATCTGCTGATTGACCATTACTGCTAGCCTCGTCGATGGCTGCTGATCAGCGAACTGTCGAGTTGATTTGCTGCTTTGCTTTGTCCACAGCCCCGTGCAAATAAGCTTAACTAGCTAAGTCTCTAGTCCTAGAAGTCCCTACTAAATGTGGAATTCATGCGAAGGATATTGAAGCTCCAGCCCCTGTTCTGTTTGGCACTGTGATTTCTCTTTGCGGTTATATACTACTAAACTTATATCTTAACTGCTAGTCACTTCTTCTCTCATCACTGAAAGTAAATTTATTGCCTTTACCTGTCTGCTTTTGCGCGCGTAGTTTGTTCCCAACCCTGCTTCATACAATACCGCCTAGTGTACAGATTTTAGCGTACATTTTGTGTACTTTACTGTATTTAGTAAGCTAATAATATTGTGTCTTACAAATAGTTCTGCTATCTTATTGGCTTTTTATAAGTAGTACATGTAGTACGGTGTATCGACATATCTTAAAATTAAGTTAAATTTTAACTTATCGATTTTCTGTCAATGTTTTTTTATGTATGCAACGGGCGGTTAGCGTTTAGATTAGATTAAAGTTATTATTATTTTTTTAGAATCTCAATTTCTAGTGGCAGGCTCTACTCATCCTAATGACCTTGTATTTGAATTTTTCTCTTGACCTTAAAAATCTGTTTGTGACCTTGAGTAGCCTAGTTTTGGGGCCTTAAACTAAAGTCCTCAGGGCCTATAAAGGTCATATGACGTTGAAAAGCTTAATAACCTCAGTGGCGTGATCACCTTAAATAGCCTAATGACCTTAAATGACCTAGTGACCTTAAAAGGCCTCGCGACCTTTAATGACCCTTAACCTTAAATGCCCCCGAATTTTTTATCAACCGTGACCTTAAATGACCTTTTATAACCTATGACATTTGACCCCGTGACTAAATGGCCTCCTTGACCCCTTGACCTTTAATGGTCACATCACTTTTTTACCCCGTGACCTTAAATGACCTCATGATTTTTTATGACCCATGACCTTAAATAACGGCCAAATACAAATGAAATGCGCAAGTCATGACCCCTGCCATTGTGCTTGTCATATTGCAGCTTGCCCTTCTGAAATTCGCGGTGCCTCTGTCCTAGTTATTGCGTCCTTATATTTAAATAGCTTCTGTTCATAAATGCTGCATATTCTTTGTTTTCTTGTAAACACACGTATCTCTTATATAATACAGTTGTAATCTGTTTCTTAGCTTTGGCCTCCAAAAAATTTTTTTTCTATTTGGTTGGCTTTCTATATGCCTGCATTTTTTGCGCGTGCGTTTCTGGCCTTATGTTATTTGAATTATTAATTAATATTTAATATAACAATTTACTAAATTCATATTAACATACGCGCTAGATTCTGCTTATTTATCGCCTGAATACAACCGATTGTAGTTGCTATGGTATCGCCAGTTTGGGTCAATGGTCATCATGTTTGTGAGGCCCGTAAATTATCCACCAAGGCCTGGGATTTCACTTTTTGCTATTTTATTTACGGTTTCAATTAACGCACAATTTTAAAAATTGGCATCATACAACACTGCGACTGTTTAGTCAGGCACTGAGTCAGTCAATGAATTCAATCATTTAGCCAGTCACTGAGTTCAGCCATTCAGCCAGTCAGTCACTGAGTTCAGCCATTCAGCCAGTCAGTCACTGAGTTCAGCCAGTCAGTCACTGAGTTCAGCCATTCAGCCAGTCAGTCACTGAGTCAGCCATTCAGCCAGTCACTGAGTCAGCCATTTAGCCAGTCACTGAGTTCAGCTATTCAGCCAGTCACTGAGTTCAGCCATTCAGCCAGTCACTGAGTTCAGTCATTTAGCCAGTCATTGAGTTCAGCCATTCAGCCAGTCACAGTTCAGCCATTCAGCCAGTCATTGAGTTCAGCCATTTAGCCAGTCACTGAGTTCAGCCATTTAGCCAGTCACTGAGTTCAGCCATTTAGCCAATCAGTCACTGAGTTCAGCCATTTAGCCAGTCACTGAGTTCAGCCATTCAGCCAGTCACTGAGTTCAGCCATTTAGCCATTCAGTCACTGAGTTCAGCCATTTAGCCAGTCACTGAGTTCAGCCATTCAGCCAGTCACTGAGTACAGCCATTCAGCCAGTCACTGAGTTCAGCCATTCAGCCAGTCACTGAGTTCAGCCATTCAGCCAGTCATTGAGTTCAGCCATTCAGCCAGTCACAGTTCAGCCATTCAGCCAGTCATTGAGTTCAGCCATTCAGCCAGTCACTGAGTTCAGCCATTTAGCCAATCAGTCACTGAGTTCAGCCATTTAGCCAGTCACTGAGTTCAGCCATTTAGCCAGTCACTGAGTTCAGCCATTTAGCCAATCAGTCACTGAGTTCAGCCATTTAGCCAGTCATTGAGTTCAGCCATTTAGCCAGTCACTGAGTTCAGCCATTCAGCCAGTCACTGAGTTCAGCCATTCAGCCAGTCACTGAGTTCAGCCATTCAGCCAGTCACAGTTCAGCCATTCAGCCAGTCACTGAGTTCAGCCATTCAGCCAGTCACAGTTCAGCCATTCAGCCAGTCACTGAGTTCAGCCATTCAGCCAATCAGTCACTGAGTTCAGCCATTTAGCCAGTCACTGAGTTCAGCCATTTAGCCAATCAGTCACTGAGTTCAGCCATTTAGCCAGTCACTGAGTTCAGCCATTCAGCCAGTCATTGAGTTCAGCCATTCAGCCAGTCACTGAGTTCAGCCATTTAGCCAGTCACTGAGTTCAGCCATTCAGCC
This sequence comes from Macrostomum lignano, assembly GCA_002269645.1. NCBI lineage: Eukaryota > Metazoa > Platyhelminthes > Macrostomidae > Macrostomum > Macrostomum lignano. The sequence continues at coordinate 3,262 of NIVC01000535.1, read as the reverse complement.
AGTCATTGAGTTCAGCCATTCAGCCAGTCACTGAGTGCAGCCATTCAGCCAGTCACTGAGTTCAGCCATTCAGCCGGTCAGTCACTGAGTTCAGCCATTTAGCCAATCAGTCACTGAGTTCAGCCATTCAGCCAGTCATTGAGTTCAGCCATTCAGCCAGTCACTGATTTCAGCCATTTAGCCAGTCACTGAGTTCAGCCATTCAGCCAGTCACTGAGTTCAGCCATTCAGCCAGTCGCTGAGTTCAGCCATTCAGCCAGTCATTGAGTTCAACCATTCAGCCAGTCACAGTTCAGCCATTCAGCCAGTCACTGAGTTCAGCCATTCAGTCACTGAGTTCAGCCATTTAGCCAGTCACTGAGTTCAGCCATTCAGCCATTCAGTCACTGAGTTCAGCCATTTAGCCAGTCACTGAGTTCAGCCATTTAGCCAGTCACTGAGTTCAGCCATTCAGCCAGTCACTGAGTTCAGCCATTCAGCCAGTCACTGAGTTTAGCCATTCAGCCAGTCACTGAGTTCAGCCATTTAGCCAGTCACTGAGTTCAGCCATTCAGCCAGTCACTGAGTTCAGCCATTCAGCCAGTCACTGAGTTTAGCCATTCAGCCAGTCACTGAGTTCAGCCATTCAGCCAGTCACTGAGTTCAGTCATTTAGCCAGTCGCTCATTTGAGCTCCGCATCCAATAAAACCATCCCCCCGGTGATTGAGCTTCTCTGATTCGCCAAAGTCTCGACCTCATCCTGTATATGCAGGACAGTCTAGTCGGATTTACTATGACAGTCTGGATTCATAATTAAGTCACCTCTGCAATAGACAAAGCAGCAAAGCGGATCAGTCAATCGAAGAGCCATGTCCGACTGGCATCTGTTCCCCGGCGACAGAATCCTCGCCCTCGCCGCTTGCCTCCTGGTCGGCCTCGCTTTAGTCTACGCCGCATTCCTCTGTTGCCTCAGCAACGGCGAGTAGAACTATTCGTCCGGGCCGCTGATCCCGCCGAGAGTCGCCGCGGCGGAGCCTCCGCCGTCTCGACTGGCGACCTGAGCGAAGTGGAGGTGATCTGGAGCGAGGACGAGTACGAGTACTGCCGCAGGTGCGACGCCTTCCTGCCCGTGCAGGCGCCCCCGGCAGCGGCGTCAACCGCGGTCTGAGACGACTGAGAGAGCGCAGCCTGGCCTGAGTCTGGGCGGGGTAGCCGTGGGGCTGCCAGTCTGTCTGTCTGTCTGTCTGTGTCTGTCTGTCTGTCTGTCTGTCTGTCTGTCTGTCTGTCTGTCTGTCTGTCTGTCTGTCTGTCTGTATGTCTGTGTCTGTCTGTCTGTCTGTGTCTGTCTGTCTGTCTGTCTGTCTGTCTGTGTCTGTCTGTCTGTCTGTCTGTCTGTCTGTGTGTCTGTGTCTGTCTGTCTGTCTGTCTGTGTGTCTGTGTCTGTCTGTCTGTATGTGCCTGTCTGTGTCTGTCTGTCTGTATGTGCCTGTCTGTGTCTGTCTGTCTGTCTGTCTGTCTGTCTGTCTGTCTGTCTGTCTGTCTGTCTGTATGTGCCTGTCTGTGTCTGTCTGTCTGTCTGTCCGTCTGTGTCTGTCTGTCTTAGTGTCTGTCTGTCTTAGTGTCTGTCTGTCTTAGTGTCTGTCTGTCTTAGTGTCTGTCTGTCTTAGTGTTTGTCTGTCTGTCTGTCTGTCTGTCTGTCTGTCTGTCTGTCTTAGTGTCTGTCTGTCTGTCTGTCTGTCTGTCTGTCTGTCTGTCTGTCTGTCTGTCTGTCTGTCTGTGTCTGTCTGTCTGTCTGTCTTAGTGTCTGTCTTAGTGTCTGTTCGTCTGTCTGTCTGTCTGTCTGTCCATCATACTAACAGAGCACTCTCACAGTATATTACAGATTCGCACTACCCGGTCCTCAATGCCCAATATTGTCACTAATACTGTATATGTCGTGCAGAAGTTGGTCTTTCACCTGCAAGCTGGGTCTTAGGATTCAAAGCGCAATAAAGCTATACAACACGCTGTACACCTGCTACTTGTGCACTGGTACCGATGAGACGTAATATTTTGTCTCTATGCTGAATTGTACTTTTATTCAGCTGAATAAAGTTTCAATGGAACTTTCTCAGACAGGCATTTTAGTTTTATTACTCTCTTAAATCTTAACAGGCAGGCAAGCGATTTGATTAACTAATGAGTGTCCATGACCACCTGTCATGGAGTTGTCAAGTAGAGAGTTGACTCGCAGACCGAGATCGGAGGCAAGCATTCATGTCCATTCCGTTGACCCTTGAGCACATTGAGCTCAAGTGATGTAGAAAGATACTGTATTTTTGTTTTAGTTCTGCTTCTCCAACAAAGAAGCAAAGGTTAGCCGTGTAGTGTTTTTGGAGTTTAAGCGAAAAAAATGTTGTGAGACAGCTGGAGTAGCTCTGTTACTGGGAGGCGCGTGGACAGGGCTCTGATTGGAAAATCTGATCAACTTCGAACCGTATTTGATCAGCTGTTGAGGATTAAACGAGGAATGCTTGCGCTGCAGAAAGCACTCAATTCTTGCAATGTCTGGCACTCTAGACTCAGAAAGCACTCGATTCTTGCAATGTCTGGCACTCTGGACTCAGAAAGCACTCAATTCTTGCAATGTCTGGTACTCTGGACTCAGAAAGCACTAAATTCTTGCAATGTCTGGCACTCTGGACTCAGAAAGCACTAAATTCTTGCAATGTCTGGCACTCTGGACTCAGAAAGCACTAAATTCTTGCAATGTCTGGCACTCTGGACTCAGAAAGCACTAAATTCTTGCAATGTCTGGCACTCTGGACTCCAAATTGCAAATGAATGAAGCAAGTGTGTTAAGAAAAAGAATTGAAAAACTAATTGATTTTTGAGAGCCGCAATGCTCAAAATAAAGTTGTGTTGTCTAAATGGATTTTAAATTGGAAAAATCTGTCCATGTCGTTATTGTACCCTTTTGTATGAACTATGATTGTTGACGGATTTCTAGTCAACTCTTCTGCTCTGTCAGATGCACTTTGAAAAGGCATGGTAAAGAATCAATCAATAGTCTATGGTTAATTTTTCGGTAATTTCGTTAATTTTCCGGCGATGATCTAAAAAAGCGAAACCCAGTCTATGGCCCGAAACCCTGCGCATTCTCGAGAGAATGCTAAGCGCACAATTTTATAGCTGGGAAGCACTGCAGAGCTACATGTAATTGTCTTGCTCAAGGATACAAATTGTTCCAGTGGGATCGAGAATCGAACCCCCAAGCTTTAAGTCGTGATTCCGACGCCCACG